>AYEL01024680.1:0-28094 GCA_000484575.1 Olivierus martensii
TAATGCGTGTTATTGTTAGCATGAAGCTTAGAGGAAAAGCTTTAGCGTGGTTCCACTCGCGACCAGATCATTTGAATCTACCAATAGATGATCTAATTTACGAAATACAGAGAATGTTTTTTCCTCTAACTAGCAAATTAAAGTTGCGTAAGCAATTTGAGAACCGCATTTGGTCGCAAAATGAACTGTTTAGCGAATATGTATACGATAAAGTTATATTGGCAAATAAAGCCCAAATTGATGAATCGGAGATAGCAGAATACATAATTGAAGGGATCCCAGACGAAATATTGCGGGATCAGGCACGAATGCAACGGTTCACGACAAAAGAGCAATTGCTCAGTGCCTTTGAAAAAATTTCATTAAATAGGAAACCGTCTCTACATTACAAAAGTAAACAGGCATCGAAGAATCATACTATAGGCGTCGCATCTATGCCGAAATTTGAAAACCAAGTAAATGAGTCTGGCATTAATACGAGATCGAATGAAAACGGAAAGAAACGGTGTTTTAATTGCGGCGCATACGGACACACATCGTTGGGATGCACTAAGGAGAAACGACAAAAAGGCGCATGCTTTCGCTGTGGTTCAATGGAACATAGGATAATAACTGTCCCAAAATAAAAACAAAATGCCAGATAGGCAAATCGTGAATATTGAAAAAACAAAATGCCAGATAGGCAAATCGTGAATATTGAAAAAACAAATGCAAATAGTGTTCCGTATTATTCAAATATTACTCTGCATTTAGGAAGTGACGGCGAATCGTACGTCGTCACATTGATTGCCCTGTTGGATAGTGGCAGTCCCATTAGTTTAATTAAGAAAAAGTTAATATGCCCTGAACTTATCCGTCCTTATAGTAAATCAAACGCGGGATATCATGGTATTAATGAGTCTAAATTGAAAATTATTGGAGAAATTGAAACAGATTGTCAGTTGGGTAATTGTTCCCGTAAGATTGAGTTGTTGGTTGTGGATAATGATATCATGTCTTCCCCGGTGGTCTTAGGTCGTGATGCATTTGCAATTTTTGATTTAATAATCACAAGACGATGCAGTCTAGTTGAAGAGTACACGGAAGATGGGAGTGAAATTTTAAATATATTGATGTAGATAGTCCTAATGACAGTGGCCCGGAGATAAATCCTAACACTCCATTCAAATATAGGCAACAATTGAAGGAGTTATATGATAAATACTATGTACAGGCACACAGACCTAAAGTACCTAAAACAAAAACAGAATTGCACCTTCGGTTGAAAAATCACAAACCTTTTCAATTTACAATCAGACGTCTATCGTTTTTTGAGAAAAACGAATTGAAAATAATTTTAAATGATTATTAGATCGAGGCATTATCCAACCGAGTGACTCCGAATATTCATCCTCCATTGTTCTAATTAAAAAAAAAAAACGGGAAAATGCGTATGTGTATTGACTATCATACCTTTAAATCAGTCCCTTGAATCCAGGAATCCCGTATACTGTAGCTCTCATAAGGTATTCTCGTATTTATCCAAAGCGCTTATAAGGTATTTATCTTACGAGAGTTAAATGGCTATTTTAAATTAATGTCTGATAAATTGTTTTAAAATATGAAAAACTTATTTTACCCTACGTATTTTTGCATAATTTTATAATTTCAGGTAAGTAAATATCAATGACATCATTGCATGACGTCAACCGGAAGGGGCGTTTACACTCAGCTCACACTTCTGAAAGTAGGAGTGGAGTGAAGCTAGCGAATAACAATTTTCCCTCCATTCACACTCGGCCTTGAGTTCAACTCAGTGAGACTTACAGGAGTAACAGTCGAGTTGCATTCAAGTGAGGACAAAATACCAGCCTTTATTCAAACGAAACTGTGACGTCAACCAAGAAAACCGAGAAGGTTTAGTTACGTAGAGAGTAGTATGTAGTACGTGGAATATCGAACCACAGCCAAAATGTTATACAATTTGGGTATGGCCCATTTGTACAACCATCGAAACGCATTATATGACTGATTTATATTTCTACCAGCTCATTTAAGCACCCGATCCATTTGTACAACCAAAATACTTAATATTTTAGATTGATAGTAAAAACAAGAAATCCCATAAAAAAACTAAAATTGCCTACTTTCTGAAGATATCATTTATTTAGCATTTGGAGTCCATTGTTTTGCGTTTCTAATTTTACTAGCATAGATATCACGACGACGTCATAAAATATTGGGGTTTTGCGATGTCATCCATTGTTTCACCACGATGGCATTCAGTCGGGACAGTGACGTCATTGTTATATTATTAAGAAAAGGGGGCGTTTTGTTAAGAAATCGGGTAAACCCATGAGCACCGCCGTCTCGATATACTGCCTGTTCTCTGCTATGGATATAACATAGAAAGCAGCGTTAGTTGCACTAATGAATTCGCACTATTCGAAGTCGCACTAATCGAGGCCTACCTGTATATTGAATTGAATATTGTGTCAAGTGATAGGTCACAGGTGAACTATATTGAATTGAAAATTGTTTCATATTGTTTGAAATTTACACATATTGAGTTTATCTGCGACAATGGCAACAAGTCTTCCTGTGTTGGAAATAAAAGACATTCTACGCTGGAAAGGAGTAAGTACCGAAGGAAACAAAATTGACTTAATCTCTCGGTTAGATGAAGTGAATCCGGATGGCAGCTGGATAATAGAATGGGAAAATAGAACTATAGAAGACAACACGGCATATGGAAGGCAAGATGAAGTGCAAGCCATCATATTACAGCAACTGGCATCAATGCAGACTGCACTTACAGCTATGGAACAGCGGTTAGAAGAACGGGAATCAACGCATCAGCAACCAGCGACATCGCAGGTGATAACAGGACAATCATCTCCGCAACAGTGTATAACACAGGTATTTGATGTACAGCGGCCGACTTCGCTGATGTTAACGCTGCAAGTACCGATTGGTGTCATTGGTGAACTGTTAGGTACTTTTGACGGTAATAGCGAAAATTTTGAAAGCTGGGTACAGCAGTTACGGATTGTTAGAAATGGGTATAACTTAAGGCACGAAGTAATGCATGTTATTGTTAGCATGAAACTTAGAGGAAAAGCTTTAGCGTGGTTCCACTTGGGGCCAGATCATTTGAATCTACAAATAGATGATCTAATTTACGAAATACAGAGAATGTTTTTTTCCTCTAACTAGCAAATTAAAGTTGCGCAAACAATTTGAGAACCGCATTTGGTCTGAAAATGAACTGTTTAGCGAATATGTATACGATAAAGTTATATTGGCTAATAAAGCCCAAATTGATGAATCGAAGTTAGCAGAATACATAATTGAAGGGATCCCAGACGAAATATTAGGGGATCAGGCACGAATGCAACGGTTCACGACAACAGAGCAATTGCTCAGTGCCTTTGAAAAAATTTCATTAAATAGGAAACCGTCTCTACATTACAAAAATAAACAGGCATCGAAGGATGCTATAGGAGTCGCATCTATGCCGAAATTTGAAAACGAAGTAAATGAGTCTGGCATTAATACGAGATCGAATGAAAACGGGAAGAAACGGTGTTTTAATTGCGGCGCATAAGGACACATATCGTTGGGTTGCACGAAGGAGAAACGCCAAAAAGGCGCCTGCTTTCTCTGTGGTTCAATGGAACATAGGATTAGTAACTGTCCCAAAAATAAAAACAAAAAGCCAGATAGGCAAATCGTGAATATCGAGAAAACAAATACAAATAGTGTTCCGTATCATTCAAATATTACTCAGCATTTGGGAAGCGATGGCGAATCGTATGACGTCACATTGATTGTCCTGTTGGATGGTGGCAGTCCCATTAGTTTAATTAAGAAAAAGTTCATAAGCCCTGAGCTTATTCGTCCTTATAGTAAATCAAACTCGGGATATCACGGTATTAATGAGTCTAAATTGAAAATTATTGGAGAAATTGAAACAGATTGTCAGTTGGGTAATTGTTCCCGTAATATTGAATTGTTAGTTGTGGATAATGATACCATGTCTTCCCCGGTGGTCTTAGGTCGTGATGTATTTGCAATTTTTGATTTAATAATCACAAGACGATGCAGTCTAGTTGAAGAGTACACGGAAGATGGGAGTGAAATTTTAAATATTGATGTAGATAGTCCTAATGACAGTAGCCCGGAGATAAATCATAACACTCCATTCAAATATAGGCAACAATTGAAGGCGTTATATGATAAATACTATGTTCAGGCACAGAGACCTAAAGTACCTAAAACAAATACTGAATTGCACCTTCGGTTGAAAAATCACAAACCTTTTCAATTTACAATCAGACGTCTATCGTTTTTTGAGAAAAACGAATTGAAAATAATTTTAAATGATCTATTAGATCGAGGCATTATCCAACCAAGTGGCTCTGAATATTCATCCCCCATTTTTCTAATTAAAACGAAAAAGAAAAACGGGAAAATGCGTATGTGTATTGGCTATCGTACCTTCAATCAGTCCCTTGAATCCGATAATTATCCTTTGCCATTGATTGACGATCAAATCGAGGTATTACAAGGCGCCAAATATTTCAGTTCACTTGTTCTTAAAGACGGCTTTTACCATATTGATGTAGCACAGAAGTCAAAGAAATATACATCCTTCGTGACTCCTTTTGGTCAGTTTGAGTTCACCAAAATGCCATACAGCATACCCAAAGGAAACAAACCATTCGAGTCTATACATATTGATCACGTCGCGATAAGAGACGCGCGAATTACAGCCAAAAAATATATCCTAGTTGTTATCGACGGTTTTACTAAATTCACTAAGCTTTTTCCAACAAAATCAACCAAATCTAGTGAAACAATTAGTTGCTTAAAATCCTATTTTGAATGGTATAGCAAAACTAAAATAATTGTTTCAGAATTCTTGTGACGTGAAACATTTACATGTTTCACGTCACAAGAATTCAGTGACTTCATCAATGAATACGATATTAAACACATTAAAGTGGCCACCGCATCTCCACAAGCAAACGGCCAAGTTGAAAGGGTGAATAGAACACTTGCATCAATGCTAGGGAAATTATCTGACAGTGAGTATAGGAAAAATTGGACGAGAGTAACAAAGGACATTGAGTTTGCCCTTAACTTGCCTCATAAATCAACAGACGAAACTCCTTATAAACACTTATTCGGAATCACACAACGAGAAAGACGATCAACAGACAAAACAGACGAAACAACAAACGAAACTCCTTATAAACTCTTATTCGGAATCACACAACGAGGAAAAATACATGATCGAATATCTGAGTACATCAATTGTGAGGTAAATGAGGACAATTCGCGTCTAGATGACCTAAGAGCTAAAGCGTGCACACAAATCGAAAAACATCAAGAGAAAACGAAACAATACGTAGATAAAAGGCGTAAACAACCACATGTATACGAAATTGGCGATTATGTTATGTTAAGAAATATCGATTGTACTGCAGGTATATCCCCGAAACTGATTCCACGTTTTAAAGGACCATATCAGATTGCGAAAGTTTTGCGAAATAATAGATACGTCATTTCAGATATCCCCGGATGTCAAATAACACAAAAGAAATACGAAGGTATTGGGAACCGGCAAACATGCGGTTATGGCGGAAAGCGCTAAGAGAAGATTAAAATGTTTAAACAGTATGTTTATTGTACTTTTTAAGCTAAATTGTTTTACTATTTATTGTACTTTGTCTGAGGTCGGACAAGGGTCAGAATGACCGAGCTCTAAGGCAGATTGTTTTATTATTTACTGTACTGTAAGATGATGTCAAAGGACGTCACATGTCGGGTTAACTCATCTCGGGTTCTAATTGTTTTACTGTTTACTGTATTTTGTCCGAGGTCGGACAAAGGTCAGAATGACCGAGCTGTAAGACGATGTAAGGTGACGTCACAAATCGGGGGTGACTCATCTCGAGTTCTCCCACGCTAAGGGAGCTGTCGGGTGGGGACACGCGCGGCAAACGGTCAGTATGGTAAGTCACGTTGTAAAATAAAGAGAGTTACTACATTTACATATTTACCTATAAATAAAATTAATTATTATTTTCAAGTAAAGTACAGTATATTAATTAAATATTAAAAATTATAAAAATAATAAGATATTACTTGTACATTAATCATTAATCAAAAATTAATCATTCATCTGTGTTGTAAGAATAATTAAAATTTGAAATTAATATTTCGTTTTCTGTTTTCTCCATAATTTTGAATTGGTTTAGGCTGTAGATTTTTGGTTATTATGCAATAAAAATGTCTGTCATCTGATAATTCCGTTTTCTGTTTTATATTTTTCTATTCAGTAAGTGAAAGTAAACCATTAAATAAATTTTTATTATAATTTAACTACAAAACAAGTGTTTTAATGAAAGTAGACTGCGTTGTGATGTCAGCAAACGAAAATAAACCCGAATTCCTTGATCTGGGACACCAATAAAAGGTAACTAAAACTAAAGAATCAAAACCTAATATCGGTTCGCGTGAATTTGGATGCGGAAAAGGCCAAATCCAGAGCATCTTAAAGAGAAAAGTACAATTCATTGAAGAGTTAGAATGGGCTTTAAGCCAAGATAGGAAGTTACGCTGAAAAAGTTGGATCTATTGAACTTATTGAGTATTATGTTATTTGTTAAATCTTTTATCAGCTGAGCAAATCTAAAGTGAAAAAATCCAAAAAACAAACATTAATTAGTGTTTTTTCCTTAGATTTAATTAATGTCAAACTGTGTTATAAACTTTATATTTTAAATTTTTATACTAAATAAAGAAATTTGTAGCTAACCTGTGTCTAGTGGCCACAATTTCAGCCGCCGAAAGCTGGCCATTTAGCACAGGTTTTCCTTATTTAGATCAGTTTTAAATTATATTAAATAATATAAATCAATAACTTTTATTTATAAATATGCTAAACATTTTTAGTTTTGTTTTTGATATTGAACAGTATATTATGAACAAATACGTAATGAAGAAAAATGGGAATTATTAAAACGATATAAAAATAAATTCAAATGAAAAATATTTAATTCAAGAATATCATTTAAAAAATTGCAAATGCTAATATAATTAATCGTTTTGCTATATGTATAATGCTATAAAAATATTACTATTACAATAACAAAATAATATGTAACAATAATAAATATATTTGCCTCCAATTCCTGTGCTGTGAAATGAAAGAAAAATTTCTACTCGAAGTTTAATATTTGCCACTTAGATTTAATATTTCTTAATTCAGTATAAAATTTTTAATTTTGATTTAATATTTGACGTAACCTATATGTACTGCATATTGTTCACAACGGTCATTCATCCTTCAAATTTACCGGAGACTGGCTTCAAAACAATTGTAACTGGTTTGATGGTATTTGTAATGTTATTCCAAACACTAATAATGCCTTAAGTTTCAATAAGGTGTTTAAACAAGAAGCTACGTTAATAGAACGATTACCAGTATTGCATTTCATAAGTTTAATTTTTGAATACATTAAGCAACGATCTTTCTGGGTGCACAGTGTGATTGTCCGGTATTTTTCAAAAATATATATCTGCAAACATACGGTAAGTATAGCTATTTAACTAAAGAAGACTTTTTATATTTCATATAAATAAGCAAAATAGTAATTCTTGATATAATAGCATTACCTATCTAACATAAATTGAAAATAATTTCTTATAAAAAATAAATACATAAGTAAAGAGTGAAGCCAGATGTCAAATATTAAATCGAAGCGGTAAATAATAAACTCAAAGGCCAAAGAGTATATACTGTACATGTGGCAATTAACAAATTTAAATAGAAATTATTAAATCTAAATAAAAATATTAAACTGAAGTGACATATAATAAATTTAAGTGGCAAATGATAATTTTTAAAACTAAGTGAAGATATGCAGGTGGCAAAAAGCATTTTATAGCAAATAATTTAAATTAATGAAAAATCAAATCCCTAGATCTAAGCAGAAGTTGGCCTTAAATTATTTCGGTTCTAAAATGTAAATAGGGGAGCTGAAATGAAAATTTTAAAGTGCAAAGGAAATAACAAATTTGAAAGGACTATATAAAAAGACTAAAATTTCAAAAGACGGATCAAAAATATTCTTAACGATATATTTCTATTTGATCATGAAATACGTTGCGCCTTCATTATAGATTTCACTGAAATTAAGCGGTTATTTGCAGAAAAGTTACCAAGAAATGCTAATTTTTTCGGAAAAGAGGGAAAAAATGCCTGTATACACAAATTTTTTTCATGAATTTGGAATAAACTAATAATAATTGAAAAGTTTTATTAGTAAGAAATCTGTTTAGAAAAAAATTTTAGTTATAAAAATTAAAATATATTTGGATAAATTTTTTCATATTTAATTTTAAAGGAACTCATCTAAACTTTATTTGGTACTTTTCCGTTAGCCGGGCGCAAGCGAATTCTGTAATCTATAGTTTTTTGGAGTGAATCTTTAACACAACGGAATTGTCGATTCGTATTTTATACACTAGTCGGTGGGCGACAAATCTTCTATTCTCGTGCCCTGCTAATGGAAAAGAACCCTTTATTTAAATGGCTCGAGTCAAATAAAGTAGTATTTATTTATTTTTTACTTACAGAAATAATTTCTAAGTAAGACAAAAAAACAATAAAAGTAAAACAAATATATATTCATATCATATACATTAGAACCTGTATAAGACGACCACCTCCGGTTCCAATCAAAATTGGTCGTTTGTACAGGTGGTCGGCTTATACAGGTTAAAGATAATACAGCATGCTTAAATGAAATAAAACAATTACGTTTTAATAAAATCGAATCGTATGCTTTTGTTACAATTTATAACACAGTTTATCATTTATTCACTCACACAATATATTTAATTAGTATGGAAAAAACTATCAATAGTGCTTTGTCGCATTCCACTTATATTTTTTATAATTTTTACGGAAAAACAATATTTGATGTTTAATTGAGGCAACAATTTTTCATTATTTTCAATTGTTTAATTCTTCAATACGTTTCTTACAGTTTTACTTAAGATTGCGATATCCGTTGTTTCTCTATTCAGTCAGAATTTATTTTTCAGTCAATATTTTACGGATCTGTGTTTTCCCCACGTTAAATATTTCTGTTAATGCTGGTTCTTTTTTAAGCATATTTTACGTCCCTTTTCCAATCAAGGAGATTACTAAGACTGCGGGCCTGTTCCAGCCACGGGCTGCACCCACACCCGTGGAGTGGGGACGGTTGGTGAAGGACGAGGATCACCGGGCTTGGCGCAGTACCCCGAAAAAATCCGGCACCAGACCCGGGTCCTCTTGAGTGGAACGTCAACGCGTTACCATTCGGCCATCCGGTCGCCATTAACGCTGGTCAGAAAGACCTTTCTTACTGTCTTCAATCATTTTTATTCGCCGTTCTAAATTCAAGATATTTACTTTTCGTTTATTCCATGGTTTAACATCACACGACATTACATTTGATTAATACAAACATCCGGATCCGGTGGCTGATTGTTTTCACTTTCCCCGTTTTCCCTATATCACTTTGCCATAGGCATTCAAGTTATGATTTTTACCGTTTTTAATACAAAATTTAATTATCATATCAAAATAAAAATCTAATAAACGTGCATATTAAAAACATATCGATTAAAGTAAAAATGTCGCTATGATTTCGTCATTTCAGCGCTCTATATCATTCTCGTGTATGAATGATGGGAAAAATTCCCTATATCATTCTCGTATATGAATGATGGGAAAAATTCCTACGGTGCAATTTTTTCAATTGCTGTGGTTTGACTTAATGAAATTTAAATTCTACAAAAACATACTGATGTAAGCAATGAAAATAGTCAATTTTAGTAGCGAAGTTAAAAAATTATAGCGTCATAGACGGTTTCGCTTTATATTTGGTCAAGCTGTTTGGTCTACTAAAATGATGGTCGTGGTCGCGTTATGCGTTGGTCGTCTTATGGAGGGTCAATTAGCATTACTTCTATGAGAAAAAATTTGGTTCTCATAAATAGTGGTCGTTATGTCAGGTGGGCTTCTTGCACAGGTGGTCGTGAACACAGTTTTCACTGTATATAAAAGTAATACAATAATGCTTATTCATATAACGTTCAGTAAAAACTTTAAATTTTCCGTTAGCATGGATTAATAAATAATGGTTTATTTAATTTTGGCTCTATGCAAAAATGACTAAATCAGCAATGTCTTCCTTGGGGCATATTGGAAGAAAAAAAAATTATTTCGGGCCGCACATAAAATATACTAATTCTAGTAGTAGTGGTAGAATAGGGAGGGGCCTATTTCAGCCCAAGCACCGCGACCAACATTGGCAATTATTAAAGTTTCATTTTAAAACATTATACTTTTCTTTAACCATATAAAAAGGATTTAGTTTCAAAATAATAACATGATCAGTTTTGATTAATTTTGATCATGGTTATATAACAACAAAAAAAAATGCTGTAGGAAATAATACTAATTTATATGCTATAATTTTCATGCATTAAAATTGTCACTTTAAATTTTCTGCAAAATTTTATATTCATATCATGGTAAATACTGGAAGATTTGCATTCTAGAATCCATATTTACAATCTAGCAATTTACCAAAAAAAATTATTTTGAAATTTTGGTTACTTATTAATATGGCATTCATATATGCAATCATGCTCATTATGAAAAAATGTTGGTACTGTAAAGTTTTTAATTGCTTTTATATCTTCATTTTCTCTTGCCTTTTCATGGGCCTTATTAACCAATTCCAGAAAACAATGAATTGATACAGTTTATGATCTGCATATTGAGTTCAGTTAAAAATACTTAATTTGCTAGAATGTGTAGTAAAATTTTTCAAGAAAATCAGTAAAAAAAAAGGTTCATTTAGGTTTGAGCATCTGAAATAAATGCATTATTATAAAGTAAAATGTTTTTTTACAGAAGATTCATCATTTTGTAAAATAAAACGAAAGCACTTACTGCAGTATAAGAAAAACTTCTAATCATAAATTGAACTAATGTTTTTGGCGCTTTCTGCCATCGTCAGGTTCGAATTCTATCGGAACTTTTAAGATTCAAATCACAATTTGAATCTTGAAAGTTCCGATAGAATTCGAACCTGACGATGGCAGAAAGTGCCAAAAACATTAGTTCAATTTATGATTAGAAGTTTTTCTTATACTGCAGTAAGTGCTTTCGTTTTATTTTAAAGTTGAGTGAAGGGTAAATAGCAGTACTAAACTAGCATATTAAGTCTAATTAGAAATAAATTAACACTAGCACTATTTAGCAGATAAAAATATTTCACAATTTATTTAACTTGTGTAATGTTATCGGTACACCCATATTCACACATTGCAAAGTATAGAACATTTTCGAAAATATTTTATACTTTTCAATGTGCTGAAGATGGGTGTACCAGAAACATTACACAAGTTAAATAAATGGTGAAATATGTTTATCTGCTAAATAGTGCTAGTGTTAATTTATTTCTAATTAAATAGAAAAAAGTGAGCAGTAATCATTAGATGCATATTAAATCTATACATTTAATATGTTAGTATTGCACACCATAGGAAAATTAATGCAATTTTAGATTATATCAATTTCTTGCTCTCTAGCTGCACAAATTTAACTAAAATTGATTATTTACAATGGTTAAACCATTCTATGTGACAAAATAGATGAAATCATTTTTTAAGGCTAGGCTAAACAGATCATGAGAAAAACAACACTAAAATATGAATACTATATTGAAAATATTAACTGCTTAAACTCCAAAACATTACATAATATGTATTTAAAAGCACCATAAGCAGCTGAGAATGACAACATAAAAAATACTCTAAAATATGAATTAGCAAAGTTGGCATGCTAAACTTTTATTCCTGATTTTTCAGAAATGAATGTTTCTATTCTAGTTTTCAGATTTTTCCGGTAGGTCTGAGTCTGATCTGCTGAAAACTATTCTTCACTCTTTTGATGGATCCCATTAAGAATGCTGATAAGATATTATTGGAATCCATCAAAACAGATAGAAATGGCTATCACATAAAATCCCCTATAATATTTGGCAGCATAATTGAATTAACCAATAAACCATAAAATATGGAAAGATTTGATAACATGCAGGACTAGATTATCCACTAGGAACGTGCCTAAGGGTCCTGAGGTGAAATAAAAATTATTGAACAGTTTTATAATTTATTTAAAATAATTTTGTGCTATTGGATTCAAAGTGTCTTAATCTGGTCCTGATAACTTATGTTAGAAGAATGTTTTAAACTGATTTATAAATTTGTGAAAAAATTAAGTTTAAAGGGAAAAATGATTTTATTTATTTTGACAAATAAGTGATCTGAACAATAATTACAAAAAATATTTATTTACTTAAAGCATCTATTTAAGTGAACTAATCAAATACATTTCACTTAGAACAAAAATTGAACATTCAACATGGTCAGCCTATTTGTTAATTATGTTAAACATTCAATGATAGAGTAGCATATCCCTCATCAACAGATAAGGGATATGCTAATCTATCATTGAAGTTTTTTGCCATATTATTCAAAATCGAAACTATAATTTTTAACTAAGTAGTAGTAGGAAAGAAGAACTACACAATCTTAGCAATCCTAGCTGTGATTATCCAATGATTTATTGTGTATCCCTAATAGGATCAGCCAATAACAAGTCCTGTCTTATACACAAAAGACAATATTTTTTTCAGTTGGATCATAAAAAGATCTGGTGTAGGAAAATACAAGCCTACAACAACATATCTTAGCCCTGAAAGAGCCAAATTACATTCACAGAATATGTGAAGAGTTCACCTTCCCTGACATCATCTACAATTGAGAATATTAACAATCCCAATTAAGTAGAAATGTCTCAAGATGATTTTGCCCTTTAAGGAACCTTGTAACAATCCTTATTTACTTTTTTGCAATATGTAAGAAACTCTTTAATTGTCTATAATGAAAGATCTAATATAAAAGTCTTTGCTTGCCATAATCCAAGAGTGAACTTCCAATGAGAAAGATGCTGAGCTGTCAGCCAGTCCCCAACAACTTGCCCAAATGCATCAGATTTGATGCCCAGTGTAGACTCAAGTTCAGTAAAGGGACAAGAATCCCTTTTGGCCTGTCCGTTTGCAACCTCATTATTTACCAATCTCTCTATACCTTGGAATCAAAATAAATTGAATCCTGTTCTTGGTAGCTAGTTCCAAATAAGATGATGGAATTCCCACATATAAGCTTTGAGATGAAACAGTAGCTATCAATTGCTTTTAATGTAGCTTGACTATTAGATAGGATATATAAACATGTTTATTTGCATATCCCCTATCAAGATTAATTTTAACATACAAAAATATCATAGATTTCTCTCTCATACAGTAAACTTTTTATCGACTGGTTGGTTAATTTAATTTATGCCAATAAATCTTAAACAGAATATTATGGACTCTTCATTTCTGAACTTATCACAATTTATGGCATCCTTGCTGGAATTCAGTGAAAGATTAAAGGATGGTTTTAACAGGTCAAGCCCAGATCTTCTGAAAAATCAAACCTAGAATAGAACTTGATCCCTCAGATGAAAGTTTAGTACTTGGTCATCTCATATTTAATTATTGTTTTTGTTGTGATCTGTTCAATGAATAGATTTATAAATGGTTTTATCTGTTTTATCACATCAGAAACCTTCGTGATCAACAATTTTCATTTAAATTATTGGACTAGAAATCAGAAATTGATGATCAAAAATTGCAATAATTTTCCTATGATGTTTGATGAAAAAGGATGCCCAGGATAGATTTATAATACATTTTATACTGGACATTGTTTTCTCACATATTTTAAAATATGATTAAAATTGATTAAAAATTATCATTGTTTAACAGATTAGTGAAAAAATATATATTGTTTATTAAATATCAAAAATAATATATACAATAGAAGATTGTTTATCCGAATATCCAACAACTAACAACTGCGAATTGTAGTTCAGGTTAATACGATGTTTTGACTGGTGATCCACAGATGACAGAGAAGCTTTTGTACATTAATTAATACATTTTCATTATTTGCCATTTTTGTTATGATATTTACATTCAATAAGAGAATTTTCACTCATGTATGTAGTAACATTATGCATTTCGTATGATAATTCATCAAACCGTCTTAGCAGTTCTTTTTTTCTAATGAAAAGATTGTTATCAAAAATATCGTTTATCCGAAACTGTTCAATTCCTGACTATTTAAGCTAAAGGATCATCTATTGTACTTCATATTTTTCCTTTGTATAAACAAAAAATGTTTTTGAATAGATATCATGCATATTATTATTAGAAAATATGGAACACTAGATATCAATACTTTGTCCAATGAAAAAATAGTTTTCACAATTAATTAATAAATACAGGTGACTATTTTGTGACAAATTTTTATTGATAAAATAAAATATAGGGATTTTTAGTCAAACATATAAGATTTTTATTTTGGCATCAATTCTGTAGGTTTGATAATAGTCCTATACTTCATACTTGATAAAGATGGAAATAGGCAAAACTAAGAACAAAGCTATAAGGATCTAGTATCTAGTAGCAAGAAAATAGTCTTCAATTAGAACCACTGGAATCTGCTAAATGAGGAAAATTACTCAAATTTTAACAACTTGAAGATTTCATGGGCTTGTTTGTTTAATTTGTCAGATGGCCAAATTTACAAATTGAATATTAATAGCTCAAAGATAAGGGGTACTTAAGAGTCTAGAATGGTATGAAGAATTATCAAAATAATTATGCCTATTAAAAAACAAATAAAAACAAAAATTGAAAATTCAGCAATTTTTCTTATTTTTATTAAAAAAATAAGAAAAATCAGTTGGAAAACTAAACTTAGATTATGCAGTTGTTGAAAGGATAATGCCAAGAAAAGAGTTGAAGGTTGTAAAGCAGAAATAAATATCCTAAATTTAGAAAAAATAATAATTGCAATCACCCATTAACTTCCAAAAAGCTGATGATGATGATAAAGTACAGTATATTTATTCAAATAATTTGTAATCAGTATTCTCTGATAAGTTATAAAATTTTCAAAATTTTCTAACATCATTGTTTTGAAAATTTTAATGACTTCAATTATCATTCTTAAAATTCAAATTATAAAAATTACTTACAATTAAGTGTGGATCAGAAAACTATAAAAATGAAATTAGAACATGCAATTGAATTTTTATAATGGTGGAAAAAATGTAAAATTGTATTATAAGAGTATATTTTTTCTTTTCTTTTTTTAGGTATTTTGTAGTTTTAGAAGAATTGTAAAAACGGTTTTAAGTATCAACATATCTTTAATTTTAATAATCTAAATATTCTATTAATTGTATATTTAACACAAAAATGTTTATAACTTTCTATTCTGAAACACACCAACAAAACATACTTTTACAAAATTGAATAATGGCTTAATAATAATGTCGCCGGATGGCCCCGTGGTAAAACTGTGTCTTACCACCCTGGATCGGGTTCAAATCCGGGTGTCACATCTCCAGTTTTTCAAGAGGGATCTGGGCCTGGTCCATTAAACCCCAACTTTCCAGTTGATCCCATCATGGGTGTTGGCTAGCCTGTGAGTGGTTCTCCAAGTGCAGTTGTCAGATAATGTATATATCTCTTGCAATATGGAGGCTTAATTACATTAACTTAACCTTAATAATAATAGCTACTGAAGCAAAATTTTACGCGATATTTTGACGATTGTAAAATTTTAGAGGTCAAAAATATGTAAATTGAAACAAATATGTTAATTTATTAATATTAAAAGTTCTCTCATTCCTTGATGATATTATTACGATTAATAATAATACTTCAAAAAGTGACTGTATAATTTTTGACGAAAATTTCAATACTCGCTGGAAACTTTTCGATTTCTAATGCATGTATTTGATAACCTGATAATAGCCATCATCTATATTTTTGGCGGGCTTATAGGAGTTTATAATAAACCATCTTTTATCGCCACCTGTTTAAATATTAAAGAATTAGAAAAAAATAAGCTTCTTCCCCCAATTCACTCTATAAGTAGTTAAGTTATAAAGTGATTTATAATTAATAAAATCAATAAAGAAGCAAACATAAGTTTAGTGCTGTGAATTTTTTTGGCTCCACGGGCCAAACGGCGAGAATGCAAACGGATATATTAAAAGTGTAAAATATACTAATGATCTGCTAACAAGTGCAAAAGAAAAACGTTAAAAAGGCGATTATAGAAATATGATGATGGAAAATATGACATGGGACCACACCGTAAATAACTCATATATGTTTAATACTAATTGTATATGAAGAGCTTAGGAAAAACTTAAATCCACTAAATTCGAAAATTCGAATCTGGGAGGCTGCGGCTCTGTTTTGGCTCAGGAGGGCAAACCGTTGGGTCTAAAATCGAAATATTAAAAATGCGAAAGGAGTAAACGAGGCGGAAATGAATGCAAAAAATAAAAAAATGTTTAAAAATTCAAATGTGGGGAACCAACTTCACACCCGTAAGTATTTCTCATAATCACTACAAATGCTTGTTTGTGACATTAAAGGATTTTAGCAGCAAAAATATATTGATTGTTACATTTGGTAAAATAAGAAAATATTTCTTGTAAATTCATATATAAGTTGCATTTCTTTTTCTCTCATAGAAATTAGATAACTTTTTTAAAATTTTCTCAACGAAATAATTCTTGTTTTTCTTATTGCAGATAGATTTAGGAAATGTATATAATATAACTGGAATGATTATCAAAGGAGAAGAAGGCAAAGGTACAAATACTTTGCCGGGATTCAATGTACGATATAGCAATTTGAGTTGGTTGAATATAGAGAACAAATCTCATGTCGATGGAATGATAACTTATGAAAGGGAAGGAAGCTTTGTAGTAAGTATTTGTATTATTATAATCTTTATAAAAATTTTATTATAACTTCCATTAAAACTTATTTAAATATAATTAGAATATATAATCCGTCTGTTATTCGATGGCTATAACTTCATTAAAAGATCCTGTTTTCCTTGAAATTATATGTTGTGAAATAAAATTCCAAAAATGCCAATACTGTTAGAAAGTGAGTAAAATTCGCTTTTAAATTCTGAAAATGTCAAACGATTTCGACAGAAATTAAGCGATATATGATAATTTTAATTTTTGAATATTAATTTGGCCCAACTGTAATCAATCGTTGGCATGCGATAATGGGCGGTAAATGGAATGTTTGGCATTGAAACGTTAATAAAGCCAATAATAAATCTTAGTTATCTTTTTGTATCGATGCGTAATAATTCTTATCAATCAACTTACAATTCTTCTAATATCTATTTATCTCTTATTATGTTAAAACCATAATGATATTGATGAATACCTCTATGTGAAAAAGTAGTTTGTATGGTGAGTTCAAATATTCGGAGAATGCTAATACAGTAAGACTCCGCTTAACGCTGCTCCGTTTAACACTGTTTTAATATGTTATTGTTGTTATATGCCATCAAGTCGAGTTCGACTTCTGGTGACTGTGTGAACAAATTCTCTCCATTCAGACCTGCTTTTGGTCAGATAGCACATTTCTCTCAAAGTCATTCCAGTAGTTGTCTTGATCCTATCTATCCATCTTGTTCGTTGTCGTTAGTAGTTATCTTAATCATATCTATCCATCTTGTTCGTTGTCGTCCTCGTCTTCTGCTTCCCTCCACTTTTCCAAGCATAATTATCTTTTCTAATCCATGCTCTGCACGCATCACGTGTCCAAAATATGAGACCTGCTGTTTGGTGATCATAACCTCTAGGGAGCGGCATAGTTTAACTTCATCCAGCACTGATTTATTGGTTCTTCTTGCAGTCCAAGGAATTCTGAGCAGTCTTCTCCAGATCCACAATTCAAAGGATAAAGCGGTTTTTTCAAATTCTATATTTTCTGAGCCAAATTAAATCAATAAAATATTCGATGGCGTTATACTTATATAAATCGGAAATCGCTCGAATTTGTTGCTTTGATTTCGAGTGCGATTCAAAGTTAAGATGGCGTTGCTCTAGCATGGACATGTATTTCTCTGCTCCGAATTTGATTGAAGTTTTAGCTGTTCGTCTCATGTTTTATTTTGTGTGTTATACATCATTGGAAAGAACTCTACGAGAAGATTAAAACTGTTTCTGCTTTTCCCAATTGGACGATATTTTGAGAAGATTTCGCCGGATCTCTTCCAAAACTCCGGACGGCCTCCTGCAGTTACTGGATACCCCAGTAGCGTAACGTATGACAACATTTTATTCGGTAAGTGAAGTCCATTCTTCCGTCGTTCCTACTTTTGCTTTACGGCTTTTCGTTCAGGAGATATAAAATCCTTTGTTCCCCTGGACATCTCACCACGTGTTTCATGGTGGCGCCATCTTTGAACGAAAGTCTGAACTATTTAAAAAAATATTTAAACTTGTTTCATTGGGTGTATAAAATCTCAAAAATTCTAGAAATTACTGTGGTTACTCACTTTTAATTTAAAAACAAAAAATAAAAATAAATAACTTTCCAACATCTTTATAAGACTTTTCGCCATGGACCGGGAAGACGAACTTCTAGAATCACTTGCGTCGAATGTGGACATCATCCTTGAGCTTTTACCTGCTAATGCTCAAGACACCGTTAAGGTGGCCTCTAGAAAGAAAATAAGAAAGGCAGCTAGCGAACTTTTTTCAGCAGCCCACCAAATGTACGGCATTACTCATAAGCTTAGAAACCGACTTGTCTCCACTTCTCTCATACTTATAAAGAAGCACTATTCAAAAATACTACTGCTATTGCTACCACGAATATTACTAATAAAACTATAAAAGCCTCAAACAATTCTATTTCTAACAATCGACATGCGGTTCTTATTTACTCTAAAATAGAAGAAGACATCGAACCTATTGACACTGATACTCTGGAAAATGAAATAAAAGTCAACATTAAACCGCAACAATTAAAAATTAATGTTCAAGGGTTAAGAAGAGTTATTCAAAATGGTCTCTTCATATGGGTTCGAACTAAAGAAGATTCCAAAAAACTGCAAATCGCAATAGAAACCACCTCTTCCATTGCCGATAAAATTCAAACAAAAATTCCTAATAAAAGAGACCCAAACATCATTATTCTGAATATCCCGAACATGGTTAAAGATCGGGAAATTTCAAATGCCATTCGCTTTCAAATGATCCTGTAAAAGCTATAAACAAAGAACAACTTAACACCGAATGTAAACTTATCAGAGTATTTAAAAATAATAATACGGAATACGGGAGAAGACATGCTGTCTTCTCAGTTACCCCTAAAATAAGAAATACTCTCATTAATCTTAAAAGATTCTCTATCAGCTGGGCTAACTGTCTGGTTGATGATTATCTTCCTATTGCCAGGTGTTACAAATGCTGTGGCTTTGGACATCTGGCCAAGAACTGTGATAGTACACAAAAATGCAGTCATTGTTCTAAAGCTCATAAATTTGAAGACTGCCCGAATAAAGAAAAGGATCCTTGCGGTATTAATTGCAAAAAAGCCAATAAAGAAATATCGGAAGAACACCGAAGTTCCGCCATTCATAATGCTTTTGACCGTAAGTGTTTCGTCGCCATAAGATAGGGCGTGTTCCAAACCTCAACAGTAAGTCATCAGTGATTACTTCCTTTTGACGTCAGAAATAACTCAACGTCAGCTTGTTTCTGTTTCTATTTAACGTCGATGTTTCTGTTTGACGATGATAATGATTTGTTACACTTTCTAACTTTTAAAATCTTATCATTTAGCAGGAACTACTTTTCTGCGACGTTAGAAAAACGGATTAAACCGGTGTCAAAACGCTCACCACACAAACGACCTCTAGCGGTAGTGAGTGTGGTGAGCATTTTTACACCGGTTTACACCATTTTTCTAACGTCGCAGAAAAGTAGTTCCTGCTAAATGATAAGATTTTAAAAGTTAGAAAGTGTAACAAATCATTATCATCGTCAAACAAAAACAACGACGTTAAATAGAAACAGAAACAAGCTGATGTTGAGTTATTTCTGATGCAAAAAGAAGTAATCACTGATGACTTACTGTTGAGGTTTGGACATACAAAAAAACTAACCGCCTCCAATATCAATTATGAGTAATACAAATATTAATAATAACTGTATTCAAAACATTAATACTTTTAACAGCATAAAGCATTATTAATATTAACCTTCAGCGCGCTATGGCGGCCTCTTTTCTCCTCATTAAAACTTGTGAAGATCTCAAAATTGATATTGCACTGATTCAAGAATCCTATATTATTGCTAACAAAATCCCTAGACTCCGCAGTTGGCCTGTTCACCACCTTGCTTCTGATTCTGTTCCTATCAAAACTGGTATTCTTGTGAGAAACACTAACATCAATGCTACTCTGGTTCCCAACTTAACGAATAATTGCATGACGATAGTTCCATTACCACGGTCTCCCAAGTGCTTCTCCTCACCTCCACTTACTGCTCTCCGGATGGGGATTTCTCTGACTTCATTAATACCCTGGATAACGGTCTTCTTACTAATTATTTTTACCCCTGGCTCATTTGTGGAGATATGAATGCCAAATCTCCTATTTGGTTTAGTATAGTCGACCTCCGAGAAGTTGAGCTCTGAGCCGGAAAGTCTATTCTTAAAAATCGGGGAGTGGTTGAAAATCGAATGTGTTACTTTAAACCGGTTAACGGCTACAGTCATCAATGAAATAACTACTGTTTAATTTTAAATATGTTTTCAAATACTAAAAAGTGTAATCATATCGATATGAGCATATATTATATAATATCACCTAAATTAACATGTTTATATAAATAATTATGCATTCTTATAATATAGCCTTAAAATTGATATATACTGTATTTCAAAGCTTTTTGTAATTGATTTATTTAATGAAATCGTAAAAAATTTCAAAATATTATTTAATAAATAATTCGTCCAAATTTTTAAACGAATAACTGTATTTCATTAAAACAGGTTTAATGGCCTCTTATAAATAGGCCTATTATATGGCGTTAATTTGTTTCGTACGATTTATTCCAATATACAAAAGTTCATTTCTATGTTAACTTCGTAAACAAAGAATAGCTATACTTTAAATAAGTGTTAAGATGTTAATTGAACCAGAAATTAGATTCGTTGAATAATAGAGGCGAGTTCTGGGAAACACAAAGTTCTATAAGTTCTGAGAAATTTTCAGAACTTATAAAACTTTGAATTTCCACCAGAAACAATCAGTATCAGAAATTAACGTCGTCCAATAACAGAGGTGAATTTTGAGATATCCAGTTCTATAAATTCTGAGAACTTATTAAAATAGAACTTATAGAACTTTCTGTTTCTCAGAACTCGCATCTGTTATTGGAAGAATCTAATTTCTGGTTCAATTAATATCTTAACTCTTAAGGATGAGTTCACACTACGACCGACTTGAACGATTCTACGTCACGTTTCCATAGCAACAACAGTTGGCGGTGTAATGTGATTGGTCCGACTCGAATCGGTCGGTCAGTTGAGTCAGTGAAGTCAGTCGCAACATGAACCCACCTTTATTTAGAACAGGGGTGTCCAACCTTTCGGCTTTCTTGGGCCACATTTGAGGGAAAAAAGTTGTCTTGGGCCGCACTTGAAGAAAAAAGTTATCTCGGGCCCCACATAAAAAATACTAATTCTAACGATAGTTAGAATTAGTATGATTAAACAAAAAAGTTAATAAATAACGTATAATATATGATAATCACCGTTACAAATAATCAAAAATGTCGTAACATAATAATCTTCGACTTCTTTTCGTTCAGAAATTTTTTTCAAATCATTGAGCGGATCAAGAACTTTTAATCACTGACAAAAAAGTATTTTAGAAAATAGAAATAGGAAATGTAGATAGGTACTTAAATAACAAAAACTTCATTAATTTCTTTAAATACATTCATTTTAGATAACATTAAACAAGTAATATTAGAAGTATCAAGAAATACAATCATAAATACTTATAGAACTTTGAATTTCCACCAGAAACTACCAGAACCAGAAATTAGACTCGTCCAATAACAGAGGTGAATTCTGAGAAATTCAAAGTTCTATAAATTCTGAGAACTTATCAGAATAGAACTTATAGAAATTTGTGTTTCTCAGAACTTGCCTCTGTTATTGGACGAATCTAATTTCTCATTCAATTAATATCTTAACACTTTTTTTAGAGTAAAGTTATTCTTTGTTCATGAAGTTAACATGCAGCATGAAAAATCTCTTCGATCCTGAGCAAAGTGAATTCTGTTTGTGAATACTTTGAAGAAGAAAAAATTAAGGATAAGCATATCGTTGAATTTGGGAAAGTTATTGAAAGAACAACAATAGCAACTGGAGTTTCTGAGTCAACTATTAAGAGAATTCGATCTGAACACAGAAGACTTTTCGACAAAGGAGGCGAATTTGCATATCCGAAGAAAAACATCAACAAGAATTGAATTTGACAAATTTGACAAAGAAGGATAATAAGTTATATGCTGAAAAGAAACAAGTTCCAACAATTCATAAGCTTTGTGAAGAATTGGCATCTCCGAAGAAAAGCAAGACATCAACAAGAATTGAATTTAACGAATTTGATCAAGCATTATTAAGAAGGATAATTAATAAGTTATATGCTGAAAAGAAACAAGTTCCAACAATTGAAAGCTTCGTGAAGATTTACAATTAGCAATTGGTTTCAAGGACAGAAGAATTTGTTCGAAGACAATTAAAGAAAATGGGATTTGTATTTAAGAAATATCAATCAAATCGAAGTATTTTAATAGAAAAGTCAACAATTATTGCAGCCAGACGAAATTATTTACGTGAAATCCGCCGAGCAAGAAACGACGGCAAGTCTATTATATTTTTGGATGAAACTTTTATAACCACACTACAACAACAGTTTCGAAATGCTGGCAAAGTGAAAATGAAAAAGGAATTTTACAAAGTTGTAGTAAAGGATCAAGATTTATAATTGTTCATGCAGGAGGAGAAAAGGGATTTGTGAAAGATGCAGGGTTACTTTTTAAATCAGGAAGAAAAAATGGGGATTATCATGATGATATGAATGCTGTGAACTTTCAAAAGTGGATAAAGGAAAAATTGATACCAAACTTGCCTATACAATCTGTTGTTGTAATGGATAATGCCCCGTACCATAATGTGCAATTATGTAAAGTTCCGAGTTCCACTTCAAGAAAATGTGAAATTATATTTTAATAGAAAAGACAACAATTATTGCAGCTAGACAAAATTATTTACGTGAAATCTGCCAAGCAAGAAATGATGGCAAGTCGATTATATTTTTGGATGAAACTTATATTTACACTACAACAACAACTTTGAAATGCTGGCAAAGTGAAAATGAAAAAGGAATTTTACAAAGTTGTAGTAAAGGATCAAGATTTATAATTGTTCATGCAGGAGGAGAAAAGGGATTTCTGAAAGATGCTGGGTTAGTTTTTAAATCAGGAAGAAAAAATGGGGATTATCATGATGATATGAATGCTGTGAACTTTCAAAAATGGATAAAGGAAAAATTGATACCAAACTTGTCTATAGAATCTATTATAGTAATGGATTACTATACCTTAATACCCTTACCATAATGTGCAATTATTTAAAGTTCCGAGTCCACTTCAAGAAAATGTGAAATTATAGACTGGTTGAAAAATAATAACATTCCACATGAAGAAAATTTATTGAAAACAGAATTACTTGAACTAGTTAAAAAAAATAAACCACAAAAACAATTTATTATTGATAAATTATTAGAAGATTTGGGACATAAAATAATTAGACTTCCTCCTTATCATCCAGATCTGAATCCAATAGAGCTGATTTGGAAACAGATGAAAGACTTCATAAAAAAAAGGAAAATGTCTCGAGTCTTACAGAAGAAGATTTAATTCATTTATGTAAGAAGGCTTTTAATGATATTGGAGAAGAACACTGGTATAATGTATGCAAACATTTAAAAAAAATAGAAAATGAACACAGGACTCAAGATGGTTTGGTTGAAACAGTGGTAGATCAATTAATTATAGAAATGGATAATGAGAACGATTCTGATGAAGAATGGAGCAATAGTGAAACAGATTAAATTCTATTTATTAAAATTATTCTTGTAAATATAAATAACATATTGTAATTTTGAAAAAATTTTTTTTATTTATTTGAGTATGATTGTATTTCTTGATACTTCTAATATTATTTGTTTAATATTATCTAAAATGATTTTTTTGGAACATAATTTAATTAGACTTCCTCCTTATCACCCAGATCTGAATCCAATAGAGTTGATTTGGAAACAGATGAAAGACTTTATTAAAAAGGAAAATGTCTCGATTATTACAGAAGAAAATTTAATTCATTTATGCTAGAAGGCTTATGATATTGGAGAAGAACGCTGGTGTAATGCATGCGAACATGTTAAAAAAAAAAAAAAAAAAAAATAGAAAATGAATACTGGATCAAGATGGTTTGGTTGAAACAGTGGTAGATCAATTAATTATAGAAGTGGATGATGAGAATGATTCAGATGAAGAATGGAGCAATAGTGTAACAGATTAAATTCTATTTATTAAAATTATTCTTGTAAATATAAATAACATATTGTAATTTGAATAAATTTATTTAAGTATGATTGCATTTCTTGATATTTCTATTATTATTTGTTTAATGTTATCTAAAATGATTTTAAAAAAGATTGATATCAGTTCTTATTTTTCTTCTTATAAAGAAATCATAGTTTAGTACAGGGATTCCCAACCTTTTTCTTGCATCGACCCCCTTTTAAAGAATGGTTTTCTTCATCGACCCCCTTACATTTTTTCTATAATATAATACAGCATACAACATAATCATAATAAAAATAAATGCACATAAAAAACTTAAAGATAACAATTAGACTAAGAATATGAACAAAAGTTTTGAAAAAAATGGTTTATTAGATTTAAAGAACAGAAGTTTTGAAAAAATGGTTTATTAGATTTATCATATATATTATTAGTCAAACGTGGTTGGCTGATGTCCCTTTTTTGGACGAACCACTGTATCGATTGTTATAACTAAGGTATCGTTAGAAAAGTCTAATTTTCCAATGTATGTAACAAATAAATAAATCCAGACACAACTTCTGGAGAAAGTACTGCACTTCTGTTAATAATAGTAATCCTTGGAGCGAGCCTTACTACTTAGTGAACAGAAAAAGAACTTCCACTACAATCCCTTTTACAATTCAGGAAGAAGATGGACTCCATACTAAAGACTTCACTGTTCGCTGATACACTGAATCATCTTCTGGAGAAACACTTCCCGGAGGATGACCAAAGCTTGTCTAAGCTTTGGCCATCCTCCGGGAAGTGTTTATCTGAGTATCACGCTAATATTAGAAGAAACGCCAGAATCACTCCGAACACAAAAAAAATAACCTGTTCACCTTTCCAGAAATCAGATATGCGATTCAATCTCTTAAGAATAAAAAAGCTCCTGGTATTGACGGCATCTCTCCGGAGCTGGCGAAAACAGCCTTTAAGGTAATCCCCATTGCCTCTGTGGTTACCCTTAACTGTCTACAACATGGGGTTTTTCCTAATATCCGGAAGATCGCCTCTATCAAGTTCATTCCGAAGAACAATAACCCTAAAACCTCGTCAGACTACAGACCTTTAGTCTTCTGCCTGTCCTAGGGAAGATCCTAGATTTCCTGACAATAAACAGAATCAACCATTTCCTTTACTCAAACAACAAACTTCTTGCTAGCCAATATGGCTTTACCCCTGGTGTTTCTACCACTCATGCTCTTAAGGACACCTTGGAATTCATTTATGAAGCATGGGGAAAAAACAGTCACACTCTTCAACTGCTATTGACAAAAAATCTACCTTTGGCAGCATGTGGTGGCCTGCAGTGTTAAACATTCTCAGAAATTATGACTGTCCCCAGAATCTCTTTGACTTGGTTAGTTCCTATTTGAACAATAGGAAAGCTGGTGTTTTTAATAACAACATTAAGGTCATCCGAATTATTAACCGTGGTTGTCCTCAGTGTTCTCGATCAGGCCCCGACCTTTGGAACATTCTTTACAATGATATTTTTGGTATTATTAAAGATATTAACAATGAAAATATTAAACACCATGCATATGCTGATGACACTCTTCTTTTGGTAGCAGCCAAAAACAGGGAGGATATCTGTAAGCTTACCAATGACACCGTCCAAAAAATCAGTGACTGGCTCATCAATCAGAAATTAGCCATTAACTTCTCTAAATCCAATTGCATTCTGCTCTCCAAGGGAAGGATTCTGAAGAAAGATATTCCTGTCAAAATCAATGGCACATCCATTAAAAATAAAAATTATCTTAAGTACCTTGGTGTTACTATTCCCAGGAATCTTAACTTGACTGAGCACATTATCCAAGTTTCCTCTAAAGCCTTACGTACGGCCAATGCTCTTTGCTCAATTTCTCACAACATGTGGGGCTTTGGTTATCCTATCATGAAAACCATCTATACTTGTGCAGTTGAGCCCATCTTGCTCTATGCTGCTCCAATCTGAGCACATAAAGCTGGCACAATTGCCATTAAACAAAAACTTCAAAGGATGCAAAGAATTTTGCTTCTTCGAACCTGCAAGGCCTACCATACTACTCCTACTGACTCGCTCTGTGTACTTGCAGGTTGTATTCCTACATACCTCAAGACCCAACAGTACGGCGCCATTTGGTATTTCAAAAACACCAACTACATTAAAAACTTCTCTAGTAGTGTTATTAAGTTCTGTCCTTTAAAGATGATTAGTGATTTACTTAATGAAAACCAACTTCTACAATTCAAAAACTTTATCTGGGATAAAATCATCAAGAAGGACTTCTCCATCCAACTCTCTTCACAGCCTTTCCCCATCAACCCTACGAAAAACTTTGATACCGATAAACCTGACTTCAAAATCTACACTGATGGCTCAAAAAACAACGGAAAGGTTGGTGCTTCATTTGTTGTCTTTGATAGTAAAGATAAACAGTTATTCAGCAACTACTATAAGCTCCATGATCACTGTTCGAACAATCAGGCTGAGCTTTTGGCTATTCTAAAAGCTCTTCAATATATTCAGAAAAACAAGTTTAGTTCCTCTAAGGTTTTTCGTATTCATACGGATAGTACAACTGCTATTCAGGCTATCAACAATATCAATAACGAAGGTTATATTGCTTATATCATCAGGAAAACTAGTGTCAACATCCTCAAACACTGTAAGCATCATATTGATATCACCTGGATTAAGGCCCATGTATGACATCCAGGAAACGAGGCAGCCGATTCACTTGCCAAGACTGCTGCCATTTCTGTCCTGCATTTTTCGTACGACATTATCCCCATGTTTTACATCACTCATTTAATAAGAACTGCCACCCACAATGTTTGGCAAACTGATTTGGAAAATAGTTCCACCGGCAGAACGACTTTCTTGTTCTTTGCCTCTGTTCACCTAAGACTCAAATCACATTTCTTCGTTCCTAATTTTCAACTGACTCAAGTTCTCACGGGACATGACAACTTAAACTTGTACATTCGTCGCTTCTCCCTCCAGGATATCTCTTGCCTATGCAACTGTGACAATTCTTCAGTTCAGGACTCTCTGCATTTTTCTCTTCGACTGTAGCTCTTTTGACGCCCCACGATTTGAACTTATTTCTCATTGGGCCGATTGTTTAAACGGAGTTTCTATAGTCCACGGTTTACAGCAAAAACCGGGATTTAAAAAATTTGGGCGAATTATTTATTTATTAAATAAAAATTTGAAATTTTTTATGATTACATTAAATAAATCACAAAAAAGGTTTGAAATACTGTATATATTTTAAGGCTATATTATAATAATGCATAAAAAGGTTTTAGAAACTGCTTAAACTCTGTTAATTATCCAATAGTAAATAAAAAGCACTTAATGCAGCTGAGATAAATATATAAACTTTAATAAATTATAATATTACAG
>AYEL01024681.1:0-14077 GCA_000484575.1 Olivierus martensii
GAACTTTTAACTTAATTTATACCTGATGATGGCACAATGCCGAAAACGTTAGTAATTTTATAATTTATTAAAGTTTATATATTTATCTCAGCTGCATTAAGTGTTTTTTATTTACTATTGGATAATTATAATAATTCATAATTATTTATAGAAACATGCTAATTTAAGTGATATTATATTTTATATGATCATATTGATATGATTTCCCTTTTTAATGGTTGAAAACATACTTAAAATTAAACAGTAGTTATTTCATTGATGACTCTAGCCATTAACTGGTTTAAAGTAGCACATTCAATTTTCAACCACTCCCGTTTTTAAGAATAAACTTTCCAGCTCAGAGCTCAACTTCTCGGAGGTCGACTATACAGATATCTTTTGATTTACAATGATGATTGAGAAATTAAAAACTATTCATTAAGTGAAAATTTTTTATTGATTCTTGGACACCAAAAAGTCACTGCTATTTTATCTATTGTTGTTAAAGCATTCCAAAACCATTAATATAAATAAAATTATAGATATTTTAATACAATAGTTTATGATGATTATTATTTATTTATCCAATTTTTTGCCATTGGATTTTGAATTTCACAGCTGCTAAGTGACAAGTGATCTCCAAATTTAAGCATGATATGGCAATCACTGTAATTTTACTTATTTAAAAATTATAAAATTTAATTTAATTGTAGTTTGGTAAAATATAGTGGCAATGACACAGCAACATTCAGTATGTTATAATCACTCACTGAATACTGTTGCATCACTCCTTTCACCACATTTTACCAAAATGTAAGCTAAATTGATGTAAACTTTATACATCATCAGATTCTTTAACACAATTACCATTTTCTGTTAACAACTGTAAAAATAAAGAAAAAATATAAATACTTTGTTATAAATTAGCTTAATATTTAAAACATATTCTGACTATTTGTACATTGAAGGGCTACTAAAGAAGGGTCCTCTTGAAATACATTTGGTCCTCCTCTAAATTCATATTTTCTCATTTCTATTTTTTATAATTATTTGTTAAATAATAATTTTTTGGCTGTGATTATAAGCCCTTTTGACCTTACTTGTTTTTACTCTGCTCAATACAAGATTAAAAAGCTACAGTATCTGTGTTTTCATTAGCATATTACATTAATTTCTCTCATTATCACTAATATTAGTATTCCCATTTCATTTATGTTAGCTATAAATTTTATTAAGGTAATGATTTTAATATAACTAATAAATACAAATAACTTACTTATTTAAACAATTACATTGGTTATACATACCATTCTTAGAGTAGCCTGAAGATGGTAAATTTTGCCGAAAACGTTAGCTACTGTACACTTTTACGAAAGAAACTCAACTGCTAAGAGTGCTTTGGATTAAAGATACTTTGGTTATATTTAGCATATTCCAAAAGAACAAAAATATGCTGTCATAATTCAAATTAGTATATTAGATAAAAAAATTTATAATGAAATTTACACACCTAGAATAATATGTAATCATTGTTTTATGAAATTAAATAATTTCATATAATTGCAAAACCATTAAAAATGCATTAAGTACATTATGGATACTCATATTATTGGTCTATGTTAAGACTTCTATTCAATACTAGATCCTCTAGTGAAAGAGGAGGTAAATTTTATCTTAAAACCAATGGTATGTATGTATACAGTAAATTTGATATATCTGATATAATCAGTGAAAAAAATGAACAAGAAAAATCATTGGTTTAAACAAATTACAGATTTTATGGATAATTGATCAATAAAGAAATAGCTTCTTTGCAAAAGCAAAAAGTATCTTTGCAAAACAAAAAAATGGTACAGATTTATACTGTATTTTAAATCAAAAATTTGTTAACAGAGGGATATTTATATATTGCTTTCTAAAAGTTTTAAAGGCAATGCAGATAAGCCATTCACTGCCCTTTCCTTCCACACTCTGCAGGCCAGTTTCATATGTCATACTAGTGGTGTCAAATTACATTTATCACCCAATGGCACACATTACACTGAATTGTTTATTACTATATTGTTTGATTTTCCCATATAATTTTCGCATTGGTCTAACTGTATAGTGGTATTGACATTGTATTCTATAGTACAGGTGTTCGACCCGTCAATCGCGGGCCAATTTTTGGTTGATCTCGTTTATTGTTTTAATTTATGGTTGATTTTTAATCAATCATAAATTAAAACAATTTATTTATCATTATTTTGTATTATTTTTAATTTTCTTTATATATATTGCTATTGTTTATTTACTTTTCGTTAAAATTGTCAAATCAATAATTTTCTCGTCATTTCGAAGTATACACATAAAATGTTCCCAATATTAACTGATATTGTGCAAAAAATTTTGTTGTTTTTTGGATTGACATACTTGTCAGAATCTGCTTTTTTCAAATATGAACATAAAAAAAAATCAAGAAACCAAATTACAAATGATCATTCGGATGATTGTCCACAATTGGCCACTTCTTCATATCAACCTGACGATGAAAATATGGCCTGCTACAAACAATGCCAAATTTCACATTAACTTTTTGTTTTTTTAATCAACTAGCATTTCCTGTAAGTTATGAGTCTGTAATCAATCTGTAGTTTTTTCTAACTTTGATTTTCTAAAATAGAGAAATAAATATTTTTTTTCAATATATTTGTTTTATTTATTGAATTAAAATAATTAAAAGTGATAAATTTTTAAATACATAAAGTTTTTAGGGCTGGGAGGGTGGGTTCTTTGAAGTGAATGAGTGCATTTAACTGCATAGTTGTATGTAATCAGATATCAGGTTGAGAGAACACGAACCTGATATCTGATTATGAGAGAGTAGATCACCGGAAAACTTACTATAGAAAAGTAGCTCGCATAGTAAAAAAGGTTGAACACCCCACCCCTGCTATAGTATAATGCAAGTTTGTCTTCTATTATCAAAAATTCAATTTATTATTATTTTTCTAAAGACTAATAAAACTTATAAAATTGTAAAATATGTGAAATCTTTATAAAATTTCATTTAATCTGCATTTAACAAATATTAATTTGTTTATTATATAGACTTTAGTACATTCTGAGTAAAAAATGATTATTTGCAACTATTATAGAAATCTTAAAAAATTTTTTTAAATTATGGACTACTTCAGTTTTTATTGTAATAGTATAAGCACCAATATATGCTTTTTCAATAACTAATTATAAATTTATGAAATATAGTACAAGATTAATTTCTGTTCCATTATATGAAATACATCATCTTGATTTTTTAAAATAAAACCAAAAATTTTTCTTCAACCAAAAAGTAACCAGACTATACTTGGCGACAGCATCAGAAGTCAGTATTGAGTCTATAGGAGAGCTGAAGTTCATTTATATCATTATGCCAATGATATAATCCACTAAATTATTCAAGATGTTACCGTAAATTGCCCTAAAATAATGATAATTTTGACAAATAAGCTATAAGCTTTGAATAAAATTACAATGTTAACATGATTTTAACATGTAATAAATTATCTGTGTGTCTACAATATATACAGTTATGAGATGTGCAATGATGTTCTGTGCATTCCAATTGAATCTGTGTTCTAAATTCACAGAGAACTATAATTTTAAGTCATTCTTGAAAGGCTGCATGATTAGACAATGAGAGAGGCAAATAGCATTGAATGTTTATTTGAAATTGAAAACTGACGACCCAGAGGCATGAGAACATAAAAATAAACATTATTCTTACTGACGGTGTAACCCTTTACATCAAAATTGACTGTTCCATGCACATTAATCCCATCACAAAAGGTGGTATTAAAGAAGTTGAGTACAGTTATGTAAAACAACAAACAAATCAAAAACATCAGGTCCATTGCAGTGACCTAAATTTGATCCCACTGCATCATAGCCAGGCAACATTGTGTTAAATACTTTAAATAAATCTGCATGGTAACTTCATCATTCATTATTCACTCAGCTTTATCTCAAAAGATTGAATGCTTGCCATTTATAAACAAATAAATTAACATGATTAATTAATATGATCAGACCATTAAAATCAAATGTTTAATAATCCTATTAAATTTTATAAAAACCAATCAAATAGTTCAAAAGTTGTTAGGAAGAAATTTTTGCAGCCATATTCACTAACCACGTGTGAATTCAAAGATCGTATAAATCAGGATTGAATTATAAACGCCGATTATTTTTCTTTCATATTCAATAAAATTTTCAGAAACCGGATTATTCAATCAGCTGTTTTAACTCTTCCCACTTTGTAAGAATAACTTTGATTTGTTGTATTATGCCATGTGACTTTGTCTCGTACTTTGATGCAGAAAGATTCTGTGTTTGCACATTTCTCAGTATGGAGGTCAGAATAGATTCTATTAAGAAAAATTATTCAAATTTTGATACGGAATTATTATTAGGATTAACAGAAAAATATAAAACCATATTAGAAATTAAAATAACAAATGTAATAACCAACCATCAAAAACAGGAAGCATAGAAGAATATTGAAAAAGAATTCAATAGTCAATTTGGAATCACTAGTATAAAAAGTAAAAAGCAGCTTATCTTTTGTTATAAAAACATGAAAACTGGAGCCACTAAAGAAAAGGCTAATGAACATTTACAAGTTTTCAAAACTAGTGGTAGCCCAGTATATAAACATAGCACTGATACTATTAATAATTTTATCCATGGGAGAAATTACTACTCCACTGCATAATGAATTTGATAGTGATGCTGAATATCACACTATAAATATCAATGTACATTTTAAAAAAATACTGTTATTACCTTACATTGTCTATATTAAAGTAATTATGAAGTATTCATTTAATTAATTTTACTATTGTATATTTAAATTAAATGTTATTAATGAAAATATAGAATTATCAACCAGGGAACATCATTATGCAGAATCTTTGATATCAGTAATTCTGGATAATAGTGTTACAACAGAATGTGATAATACCATACCAAATAAACAATTATTGGTAAGTATAGTGTTAAAGCTGAGTTCATTGTGAAATTTCTCAATAGCAAACAAATCGCATCTTTATGCAAACAATATCGATTGTGGAACTGATAATTATTCAGTATATCATTATTATTATTTCTTACTGAATATATTTTTCAAGGTTGTCTTTTCCTGAAAAAAAATGTTTTCTTTTAACTCTTGTAAAAGCAAAATGTCTTCGTACAAATCACAATCAGCCATCTTGTTTTCTGAATTGGCTAATTATGTGCATACATTGACATCTTCTTCGAGAAATAATCCATCAATAAGAATAAGTTAAATAATCACCAAAGATGTTTATAAACCCCTCACAGTTAAAGATTAACTCTCAAAATTTGTTTTGAAGAATATGAAAAAATGGGAGCAATCTTGGATCTGAATATTAATCCACTGTGGTTAATACAGCCATTTGAAAGTTTGCCATTTTTAAATAGTTGTAGATAAAGAATTAATTGACTTGTCATTGAGCTCATTATTTAATGGTACGATCATTTGTTAAATTTCATAAAAATCACATGAATAAATTAGGATATATTAAAAGATTATATCAGACATTTTAATTTCTATCATTTTTAAATGATTGTAGCTAAAGAATTTGTTGAGATAGCACTGAAGTGACCTTTACCAGTAGAACTTCACTACCAAATTTCTGCTAATTAAAACTACTAATGAAACTACATGGAAATCTATTAATTAGTTCAGAACTTACTAATGGAGATACAAGCAGACAACAAACAACAGACACTGATCTCATAAACCTTCTTTCCTTTGGAAAGTAAGCTAAAAAAGTAAACTAAAATCATTATGCTATGCAGGTAGTTCTCAGTTTAAGAGTTCCTACTTAATAAAATTCCCAGCTTTGTGAATTTTTTCAAATACAAAGTACCAAAAAATTCAAAAATATGAATATTAATTGCATTAAATGCTAAACATTCATAAAAAGATATTTCAAACTGCACATTAAGCTATAAATATGTGGCTTCATGTATTTATAGCTTGCACATGAAGGATGGATGGAAAACAAAAGATTTATTGTAGACATGATAAATATTAGTTAATTTTGCCTTAACTATTAATAAAATCTTTTGTTTATATTTCTAGTTGTTTATGTTTCTATGTTGCTAGTCATTAATGTAACATATATCATCATGAAAAAGGGTTAGAAATATGAAATTCTTAGGTGATGCACTTTCTTTGAACACTAGTGTAAAAACCAATCCAAATTTGAAGAATTGGAATATTTATTTATTTCAATAAATATTATAATTTTCTTTTATAATCATAATAATTTTCAAAATCCAACTTGCTATCACTCAGCAAAACACCAAATTCATTGCATTGAAACACTGTGATAAAACATAGAGATAAAAGCTTGACAAGAAGCAAAGTATAATTATCAGAATGCATTTCCCAACAACTGATTGTTTATGTTCTTAAATATAAAATGTACATTTCTTGTATATTTATAAAAAATATTTTATTAGCTTGAAAATAACAAAAAAAAAATCAATAATAAAATGTCATTATATATTTGAACTTTAAAATAAAAAGTTAATAAAGTTAATTTAAATGACAGTGTTCTTTACAGACGTCCACCAAGTTCATAATTATAACAGAATTAAGTACTGTCTAAATTTATGATGCATTTCTGCTGAATTATTTGTTTGTCACATTTTATTATTAAATACAATTTTAAACAATGACTGATAATTATAAAACTGATTTTATTTCTGTTTTAAAAAATTTCTTTGTGAAGAAAATGTATTTTCTAGACAAATAATATACAGCTCAATTTTTTATGTTTTGGTTATATGTAGCATAAGATTTTTATTGGTCATATAGTGCATATTATTTTTTACTAAGTATTTTTAATGATGAAAAAATAATACTGCACCACTATTTTAAAAAATATAATACAGTGAAAAATAGCAGAGTTGGGATACTGATCTACATTTCTGGTAATTGATGTTGACTTTTGATAACTGATATTCATTTCCATTAGGTCTATCACAACTTTTGTTGTATGTTTTGGTTTTACTTTTCTATCTTTTAATTCACTATTTGGGTAATGTTTCTATGAAAATTCAAATTAATAGGAAATTTTATTCTAAAATTTCTCTGATACTCACTAGTTTAATGAAAATCATAGGAAAATTATGTGAATTTTTTTTTAAATTTCTCTTCTATTAAAATTTAGAAGAAAAAATTTTACTGCTTCCTTAAAATCTTCTCTTCTAAATTTTAAGGAAGTAAATATAGTAATTGATAAATAATTTACAATCGAATATCAATTATTTGTGTGTTTAAGAGCACAATAACAATAATTGACAATTATACACATAATGGAAAGCATATTAATGCAAAATTTGGATTTTTATTAAATTAAGATTATAATTTTGATTAATAATCATCAAATACACGTATAATAAATGAATCTTGGACATTAATAAATCTTTCAGTTATTGAATCTATCAACAAAATTAGTCATTTGTTTTTTTCTATTGCAGTTAATCCAATTATGGATAATTGGGAGCTACTGTATACAAAAAAATTTTCTATTTTAAAACTTAGACTAACCATTTTCATCATTTTGAGTTGGACTACTTAAATCTCTCATTGCATTACAATATTCCCTTATTTGTTCTAGCATTCTTAATACTCTTGCTTCACGACGGCCTCTTTTATCATCTGGATGAGCATGGACAATATTATGCAAAGCTTGACTAGCATTTCGGCGAGCTTCTCGATCAGCTTCTCTAGAAACATTATCATCATCCTGTGGATTTCCATGAAGAATTTGAATTAATAATGGCAAACAACCTGCAATCATAAAATTCAGATATTAGTATTCAGAACATCATATTTTATAATTATTCTCATTTCAGATATCAAAAAAAATTTTATTGAAACATTAGACATACACTGAAGAGTAAGACGATATTAGACATATTTATGCATTAAGCTTTCTTTAATCCAACATTCTCAGAGATTGGCAAATGATGAAATTATAAAATGTACTAAATTATAGAGAAATACACTATTATGAAAATGTCATCACAAAAATTTATGATTAAATGGACAGGATAAAATTTGTAAATTAATCATCAGCAATAAATATAGTATAGATTTTCCCCATTTCTACAAAAGTAGATCATTCTTATGGAACCTAAACAACACTAACACTTAGTAAAAACAGGAATATTATAATAAATAACAGCCTATATAAAGTAGAAATAATACACACACACACACACACACACACACACACACAGTAGTTTCACTTACAGCACCAATTATGTTTTTAGTTAAGCACTATATTACACATAAGATATATTATATCTGCAGCAACAACTTTTAGAGAGATTATCACAGGCTTGTTAATATACATGATGGATCAACAAGAATGTTAAAGTGATATTCAACAGCCTAGAACTGGACTTCTCCCAAAAAACTAGAGGTGCAGAATCTGGAATTGTTGTTGATTCTCCAAAATAGTAAGCTATTGCATTACTGCATAGCTATGCAACCAACTTCTTTTTTCGTAAAAGCAAAACTCTTTTTCAGATTCTTTCAATTTGTGAAAACAGGTACTTATGTAGATCTTTTGTAAAAGTGAAGTGGTGCTAAGTGAACTTTCATAAAGTAGGGGAAACTTGAATATTTCCTTATAGACTAAAAATATTTCTGAAATGCATGTTATAAATCTGAAACTATGATAAAATTCTAAAAATGTAAATCTTAACAATTAAAATCCTGAAAAGTCAGAATTCCAACAAAGTTAAAAATTCTGATAATATCTTATTAAATATTCCAGTTAAATAAAATCCCAAGAAATAAAAATTCTAAATTTATCATTGTATTTCCTAAACTACTACTGCCATTCAAATATTCAAAACTGAATGCCTTTCCAGAATATCTTATACCAGATTGTCTCACCAACATAAATTTTATAATTATTTAAGCATTTATATTTTATAACCTGTCAATTTTCAAATAAAAATGGAAATCATTGATAAATTAAACTTAATATACAAAAAGTAATAATTAGAAGAATACAATAATTTATGTTGATTTTAATTTAATATAAAATGGTTAAATGGGTGTAAGCAATTTGACTTCTTAAGCAATTACAAAGAAAAATTTCTAAAATATATTATGCATAATAACCTTAATAAAGCACAGGAAGTCTCCAATTTATGATAGGATTGTGTTCAAAAATTTTGATCATAATTCAAATCTATCAAAACTTGGAACATGACTTTCCATAAATACAATGTTATAATGGAGGTTACATTTTCTCATTTTTAAAAAATAGAAGTATACAGTAATGTTGAATAAATGCTGTTTACTCTATAAAATGAGGAAATTATGTATCTCATACCTGCCATCACAATGTAAATAAAACTAAAGAAAATACAATTAAAAAAAAAAAGAAGGAATGTTTAAGTTATTTTCCTGAGTCCAAATTTCTAGTGTCAACTACATGGTAAAGCAGTTGTTTACCACCTTGGAGGATCTAGGTTCAATTCTGGGTCCTACATCATTTTTCAGGAAAGATCTAGGCCTTGCTAGGCTGCTGAATCCTATTCTTCAGCCTTTAGATTGATCCAATCATAGATGTTAGAATTCCATATTTTGGAACTCCAACATCTCACCCACAGCCTGTGATGAGTTCCAAATTTGGATTCTATCCCTGGATTATAATAAATTAATCCACTTATCTGAATTCCATCCTGGGTCCAGTTTGGGATGGAATTCGGATAAGTGAATTAATTTATTATATGTGATTTCATTGCAATTATATGTGACATTTCAGAAAATATTTTTGAACTGAAAAAAAATCATAAAAAAAAAAAAAGCATTGAAGACCTGATTGGCCACCATTTTTTCTTTTGTATTATATGCTGTTTTCCTTTTTATTGGATACTAAACAGCTGGACATTCCAATACTCAGCACAGGCTGCTCACACCTAGGATAATAGTGAGCAATCAGGTAAAAATAAATTGAATCGGTCAAGCCTGGACACCTAAAATATCTGGAGGTATAAGACCTGAAATTAAATACAAATACTGCATAGTGGAAATACAACACACTTCCATTCTGGTTACAACTCAGCCATCTGATTGATTGGTCATCATTATTCCAAAGTCACTGATGCAGACATCATAAGTATGGATTGTCTTAAATCAGAGATCTGTTTCTCAACAAGATAATTTAACTTTCAAAATCTCATTTTTACTTCTTTCCCAAAGTACCAAGTTTCTCCTGTTAATACTTATAATCATATTCATTTTCAACATAAACAATAGAAAAAATAATTAAATTTATCAAAGAACAATTTGAAATTGGAATCATATTAATTAGGAAACTTTAATCAATAGTAATACTGCTTTCTCAGGCTTATAACTAAAAATGAAATAGATCACAGCACTTTATAGCAGTCCCGAAAACACTTTTATTGATTAAAGGGTTAACAAGTGAGGAACGTTTTCGACTATACAATAGTCATCCTTCAACTCTCTAAGTTTAAGTGGTTTCTAATTGTAGGCGTTCTAAGAACAACTTCGTTCTAGCAGTTGTAATTCGATTTTAGAACATAACCGATTTAAGATAAAACTGCTCATATTTAACAAATCTAGTATTTCTTGCTACTTACCTGGGCTAAAAATTAGAGTAAAAAATTATTACAAATAATTATTAAGATAACAAAAATTAACTGGGTTTTTTTTAAACATGTTAATGTATAAATAAAACAAAAACAAGAATTAAATTGAAAATTGGGGTTAAGAATTGAAAAAATAAATAAAGTAAAATAAAAATGAAAATAAAAATAAACATGTCCTTTGCAAATAGGTGTTTGCATTCAATTCTTTCTGTTAGTATATACTATTTCCTTAATGCATACTTCCAAGCTTCAGAGATCGCCTCTTTCTCCTTGTCATTAATAACATTTCTATTTGGCTTCTCCTATAAATGTTCACTTTTTCTGCAGTACTAAGTTCTACCAGATCGCTGACTTTTTGTATTACTTTGGCTCCCATCCAATTGATGTTGACGTTGCTTTCGTATGCCCTTCGTGCCAGTGCTGTTGTCAATTTACATTGTTTAATGTCTCTTTTGAGCTCTTCAATTCTGTCGTTGAGGTTTCTCCTCATGGCACCTATGTAAACCTCTGCAGTGCCTGTGTTGTTATTGTTCAAAAGGTATTCTATAGACCCCTGTTTCTTGTCCTGGGTTATATTTATCTTTGACGTTTTTTAACGCTTGGAATTTCGTTGGTCCTCTTCTTAAAGCCAGCTTTGTTTTCGTTTTCCTTAGTAAGTTCCTTATCGTTCTTAGATCTCTCATGGAATCCGGTATAGTTTCATATTGTGGATTCGTTTGTTGGTCCAGATTAAGGGTTTGTTGGTTAGTTGTGACTTGCTCTGTCTCTTCCTTTGGGAACTAAGGAAGAGACAGAACAACTAAAATATATATCCAAATTCACTTTTAAAACCACAAAAAATACACAGTTATAAGATCTCAGTTAAAGTGAAAAACAATTATTTATTGCAGAGTACTTTCGGTTTTTAATAAACCATCATCAGTGCAAATATTACAACTTTATAACAAAACAAGATGGAATGGTTATAAATATCATATATAATAAATATTTATAGCCATTCCATCTTGTTTTGTTATAAAGATGTAATATTTGCACTGATGATAGTTTATTGAAACCGAAAGTACTCTGCAATAAATAATTGTTTTTCACTTAACTGAGAGCATTATAACAGTGTATTATTTGAGACATAACAAGTCACGACTAACCAACAAGCCCCTACTCCAGACCAACAAATGAATCCACAATATGAAACTATACCGGATTCCATGAGAGATCTAAGAACGATAAGGAACTTTGTGAAGGGGTATTTTTCTCATCATGAAACATTCAAATGGTCAAGAAATAGCGATTTTTAAGCCATAAAATAAACATTGAAGATTTAGCTTCCCCCTTTCTGAGCCGTTTGAGATGGAATTTTCAGTTGTCATATTTTTTCCGAACTAGTTCAATGGTCCCTCTATAATATCTCCAAATTTCAACTTTTTAGATCAAAAGGAAGTATTGAAATTCTTCGGACATATATGGTCCGTAAACATTTTGTATATAGAATCTTGTGGCTTTACGTCGATTTCCACTCAGTGACTACTAAGTGTACCTACCACGACCGCCGGCACTCCTAATAGGGTCAATTTTTTATTTTTTTAAATTTAATGCCATTTTACAACCGGTGGATATGAGCGGCGGGACATTTTCATGCCCATCACAGACCGCCCATAACCTTGGTTAGATAGCTATCAGGTAAAGGATAGGATTCAATGAGCATGCCGAATCTATCCTGAAAAAACTGGAAGGTACGGGACTTATGAAATGAGCCCAGATTTTCCAGAGTGAAAGCACAGAACGTTTCCATCGTAGCCATTCAGCCAACATTATTCTTGTGTCGACAAAGACAAAGGGATTTCATTTACATAGATGAGAATGATGACATGAAAAGGTATTTGGGCATTGGGGCCTCAAGTACGTTTTCACGACCCCGCCATCGATCATCGTCTTCTAAAGATCGGTTCCCACTAGAGTCCGTTTACGACCGTCTCCGTCCGGGAGTCTGCGCAATAAAGGCCTTAATGAACTGCGCAAACTCGGCGCCGACGGACAGAGACACCGAGTTTGCGTAGACTCCCGAAAGGAGACGGACGGAAACGGACTCTAGTGGGAACCGACCTTAAGTCAGGCTGATCTCCACGGTGTACGCGGTCTATAACAGAGTCTGTATTGGCTCTATACTTAATAATAAATCATTGATTAGGGCGTTAAAAAGATAGGCATCTTGGATAATAAAAAATCGTACTCCACAATTTTAATGTTCTGTTATATTTATTTCTCGAGATATTTTAAGACCACCAAATGAATAAATGTGAATAGCTAATTAAAAAAACAAGGCTTAAAACGGAACAGATTTATTGTAGAGATACAGGTGATTCATAATATTGGCTCTTAAAATATATGTTTTGTACTGCGAATTGTTTTAGTATATATAACGTATCCTACTAATGTCACTTCACAGTATTTGGCCACAGACATGAGGTGGCTGTGCTGTATTACGATTCATACATAGCATTTGTGTTCACGCCACCAATAACTAGATATCATGGTGGACGCAAGCTGGTTTTATGTCGACCATCCTGTATAATTATTTAATCTTAAATTATAGTGAATATAAAAGGATTTAAAGACCTGTTAATTTTTAGAGTTTCGCAGAATATCAATAGAAAATGACCGCGGTTTGCCATACCGCGCTATACCATATAAGGCATTCTTTACCATATAAGGCATTATATGGTAATATAATGCCTTATATGGTAAAGAATACCATAATATAAGGCATTATATTACCATATAATGCCTTATATTACCATATAAGGCATTATATGGTAATATAATGCCTTATATGGTAAAGAATACCATAATATAAGGCATTATATTACCATATAATGCCTTACATTATGGTAAAGAATAATATAATATATGGTAATAATACCAATAACCGAATAATATAATATATGGTAATAATACCAATACCTAATACCATATATGGTAAAGAATACCATAATATAAGGCATTATATTACCATATAATGCCTTATATTACCATATAAGGCATTATATGGTAATATAATGCCTTATATGGTAAAGAATACCATAATATAAGGCATTATATTACCATATAATGCCTTACATTATGGTAAAGAATAATATAATATATCAATAATACCAATAACCGAATAATATAATATATGGTAATAATACCAATACCTAATACTATATATGGTAAAGAATACCATAATATAAGGCATTATATTACCATATAATGCCTTATATTACCATATAAGGCATTATATGGTAATATAATGCCTTATATGGTAAAGAACTTATGGATTGCAAAGATCAATTCATCCAATAGAATAACCGGTTTCTGTTTCGTTCATCCAATAGCAGTTTACTTTTTA
>AYEL01024705.1:0-38710 GCA_000484575.1 Olivierus martensii
TCTGTTCACAATCCGTTCAGGAAAAGACCGCCTAGTTATATTTAATCGACTACTCGAACAACCCATTTCCTTTTTCGAAGATTTTTTGTAGGAGGTTCAATTAGGATATTTATTTCATCCCTGTTGTTATGAATATAAGAATACAGGAATTTTAAATCATAATACAAAATATTTTTAGTGATTGATGTATTAGTTATCTTTTGCAGATCTTCTATATCTATATAACTTATATTAGAAAATAATAACTTTTTAATCTTTTGAAGCTCATTTTCTAGCTTTACCATATATGTAATAGATGCAGAACCCCACACAATAGAGGCATAGTTTACCGCAGACATCACAAAAGCATAGAAGATTGCTTTTCTTATTTCAAATAAATTAATGAAGTATAAATTACGCTGCAAATTCCTAATCTCATTTTAAGTTTTCTAAATAACGTAGTAGCATGATCATTAAAAGAAAGTTTATTGTCAAATAAAATACCTAAATCCACAACTTGTTCTAAGCGTGTAATTTTTATTTTGCCTATGAATAAATCCTTTGGAATTGTTTTCCTATAAGAGTAAAAAACATAATTTGTTTTCGCAGGATTCAATTGCAATCTATTTTGTTTTAACCAGTCATACACATAATTTAAGTCTTTTTGGATAACTGAATGAACAGTATTGAAAATTTTCAAGTCGTCGGCATAAGCCAAAATCTCAGAATCTATCAGGTGAAGTATTGGGTCAATATAAATATCAAACAATTGTGCACTTAACGGAGAACCTTGTAACACACCCTTTGATAATTTTATTGGATTTGAAAATTCATTATCAAATTTTAAAATTGCATTACGATTAAAAGATTAGTGAAAAATCCAATCTTTCCATATGGCGATGATAGTCTATCATAAAGAGTTTTGTGATCTAATAAATCAAAAGCCGATGCTAAATCTATAAATATAACTGTCTTTCATATGTTCCATATTATTCAACAAGATTTTCTTTGTCATTAATAAATTAGTTGTACATGACCGCTGCGGAATCGCATAGTGTTGTTTTATCAATAGTTTATCGTTCAACTGTAAAACAAATTTTTTCATAATCATTTTCTCAACAATTTTTAACCTAATAACTATAACCGCGTCGGCATTATTTGCCGCGGTGAAGCACTTCGGATTTTCACTCTGGAGGACTCGTGTTCGAGTCTCGGGTCCCACCCCTTGAAAATGTTTATTCATGGGGTCTGGACCCGGCCCCCCGATCCCACAATCCGGCTGACACCTCTACAGCAGTGAACATCATGTGGAAGTTTTTTTCGCCCCGTCATTTGATATTTTTCAATAATGGAACGTGGCGGCACCTGTTGACAAAAAAGCATTCAGAAATCAAAATGAGGGGGTGAAATTTTAAAAAAATTAAGGAATATATTTGAATTAAATTGCAATTCAAAAATATATAAATTCTGTGTTATAAATTTGATTGATTTTTTTTTTTTTGCATATTTTACGTCCCCTTTCCAATCAGAGAGATTATTTTTTTTTGCATATTTTACGTCCCCTTTCCAATCAGGGAGATTACTCTAAGGGAGCGGGGCCAGTTCCAACACGGAGACTGCACCCACACCCGTGGAAGGGGGCCGGATGGTGAAGGACGAGGATCACCCACCAGCATATTTTATGCCCCCTTTCCAATCAGGAAGATTACTAAGGGGGCGGGACCAGTTCCAACCACGGGCTGCACCCACATCCTGTGTAGGGGGGCCGGATGGTAAATGATGGGAATCACCGGACTGGGCCCAGTATGTGGGGCCGGGTGGTGAAGGACAGGGATCACCAGGCCGGGCCCAGTACCCTGAAAAAAATCCGGGTCCTCCCGCGTGGCACGCCCCCTCTCGAGGGCACCCACCTTGACGTGGTGAGAGGGCTTACCGGCTGTCACTATGCCTGTATCTGGTGAATCCGGGCCGATACGTCCATAGTGACAGGGAGAAACTAAGAGGTTGCCAAATGTTAGGCGAAATCTGGCGAAGACGACCCCACACCTCCGACGGGCGTGTGCAGACGTTGGTGTGTCCTCGGCGAGTCGAAAGGGAGTGGTTCACCCTAGTAGACAAGCCGTGGGAAGTCCTAGCCGGATAATTCGCCCGGATCTCGGTTGACTTTCTATAGAGAGATCCAGCAGCAATTCAACTGGTCGGCCTGGGAAAGGCCCACGCCCCGGCCCCCAGTTTGCTGCCCCTAGTGAAGAAATTCCTATAGGGTCGGTAGAGCATGGCTGCACCCATCCCTCGCTGATGGATGCTCTGTAGTTCGCCACTCGACCGTCCGAGTCCCTGCGGATCCGGGATTAAGAATTGGTCCGACGTATGCCCTGCGTGAGGTACGAGTCCTCTATAAGGGTCCCAATCCCAAGGCGTTGTACCGGTCCGACGGGATGAATGGTGGAGGGATAGAAGCCGTTACGGTGCCCACCCGAGGGTTGGCCTTGCTCGGGCTGATTGGGTTCTACCAGAGGCCGGGGAAGCTTGCTTCCTAGGGAATCACAAAACCTCGGGGAGTTGATCCGAGCGATATTCGATCATGGCAAGGCGCCTGGAGCCCGGCCATTGCACGGCGTCGGTCGATATCGTCTCCATGGTGGCCCGCCAGTCTGGCGCGGACAGTGGGCTACATCGGTGATCGAACCGGGGGAGATTCTCGCCCTTTTCAAGTTGGGTCGGCTGGTCGACATACCTTCCGATCCATCCGTTGCGATTACTAGTAAGGGTTCTGCTCTTGTGGAGGGTTCGGGTATACTTTACTCTTCCGACCCTCCTGCGGGCTGTCGCGATTTTCGCGGCAGTTGTGCCCGAGCTTTGGTGTCCTAAGGATTTCCCATTCGTGGGAGAACTTGTTGTGAAATCCGTTCGAGATTTCGATCCCTTCGGGGACTGTCCGGTCGCTCAGTAATGAGTGGCAAACAGTAGCGAATACACGCCTCTTGTGTCTCCGCTCCCTTGTGGACGGAGGCAATTCTCGGCCCTTTAAAGGTCGCTTCGGCGACACAGTGCACGAGATGCGAATGCGGCCTTCATTCCCCTAGGCCTGGCAAACCTGAGCGAGTCCGCCGTATTCGTATTTCGTTCGCTTGTGGATCAGAGAGGTGGTCAGGCGAGTCCGCACCCCTAGTTGCAGGCAATGATTAAGCCGAGATTATTCTCGCAGACATAAGTACCCTGTAGTACCCTCGTTGGTGGAGCAGGGGAAAAGCTTTGGCTAGTCTCAGAATACGACATGAGCGTGGCACGCCAACACGTTACCACTCGGCCATCCGGCTGCCCATTCGAATATATTATATCAGGTCATCCCAAAAGTAATGTCTTTTTTATACTGTACTCGTTCAAACATGTCTCAGCTTGTCTAAACATGAATTCATAAGATTATCACAACATTGGAAGTGTGTTATTGATTCAAATGGAGAATATATACTTGATTAAATTAGTGATTTATCTTTTATATCAATATTTTCCAACCAGAATGCTGCGGGTAAGTCTTAAAATATACTTTTATCCCCAAAATATCTCACGGCACTCTAAAGTACCGCCGCATATCGGTTAGGAAACATAGTGTTTTACATCGTTTTCAAAACTTAAATGCTAAATAACGATATTACTTTTGGGATGATGTGATATCTATCTATCTATATTATAATTAGTCAAACGTGTATGGCTGGAGTCCCTTTTTTGGACGAACCACTGTACCGATTTCTATAAATAGGGTATCGTTAGAAAGATCTAATTTTCGGATGTCTGCGACAACAGATGTTTTTTTTATTTGGCCATTTTTAGGGCCCTAGGGGCCGAATTTTAATTTTATGAAAATAAATATCAATAGATGGCGTTAAGTGTCAAAGAAAGGGGGCAACAGATAACTTACCTGCATTACTGTTATTAGATTTTTACAGAATTACTTAGCTAAAAGAATTATTACTGATTATGATACAGGATACTGTTCAGCTAACCTTTTCACACCTTATTTAACCTTTTCATTGGATGTTTTATTTTAAAGGAAATTTTATGTTGAATTTGCAGTTAAGCCTGTTCTATATCCATAATTACGATGGTGATATATTACATATCTCAAATGAAATTTGCTTATATTTTATCACACAAAGAAATTATAACCATTCATCATGCTGTAACTAACCCCCTTCACGGGGTGTAGCCCCACCCCACGGGGACCCCGGTGCCCGTGGGGAGATGAAACTGGGTGCAGCCCACCGGGAACATTAAACAGGGCCCCAAAGGCCCGGACCCGTTGGGGTGTACTCCACGGGCCCCCACCCGACTGGGGCCTCCTGGTCCCTGGCGGGTGCAGCCCCACCCCACGGGCCCCCCGTGGGCCCACGGGCTGTGGGCCCACTGGGGAGATGAAACCAGTTCCCACGGGCTTGGGGCTCATTGGGTTAGGCCCCCGGTGGAGTGGGGCCGTCGGGGAGGCGCCCATGGGGTGCAGCCCGTGCAATTACTACACATTTGAACTAATGCTTAATAAAATATATATTGTAAATAAATTTGCAAGATAAGCTGTTATTATACAATATGCTGTTATATAAAGTATTATAAGATTAGATCACAATAGTATATTTCCGCTCATTTATATGAGCGGGTAATTTCTAGTAAATAATAATTACATGAAATTACTGAATAAAAGGATGCAAGAGATCTTGGATAACAGGGTGATGTAATGACAACACAGCACGGGGAGCAATTGCTCCCTTGCAAATCCTAGCTGCATCACTGATCACTAAATTTTTTGTAGATAGCAATGCAGATATTTTTTTGTTAATAGATGATGCCACTTTCCAATCATTTATGATTAGTAAGGTGCATTTCTTCAATGGACAGTTTTCTCACTGATTAGACTGATGGCAGAGAAAGTTGTTTATTTCTTCTCGAGGATGATAGTGAGGTCTCGTTTTTCCAGTAACTGGGATAAAGCTAACTCTCTTTCCAATCACAGGAAAAACGATATACATCAGTTTCATTCTTGAGAAGGAATAAACAAATTTCTATGCCACTAGTCTAATCAGTGAGAAAACCGTCCAATAAAGAAATGCAAGTAAGAATCTACTTTGCCTCTCTGAATTAGGCGCGTCGCGTCGCAACTAATTCCTGATTCGTGCAGAAATGCATCCTATGTGACGGGGCAATAATATCTTGCCACATACTCCCCACCCCTACAGAAAGGTCAGCCAGATTGTAGAGAACGGGAACAACAGGACGGGCTCGGATCAATGGAAGAAATCTAAGAGTTGGGACTCAAGCGTCGAGCCGATAATCTAGAGCAGTGGTTCCCAACCTGTGGTACACGTATCCCTAGGGGTATGCAGCGGAGGGGTTGGAAGATATGCAGATGTTACAAGTGTTCCGCGAAATTATGGCCTACTTGAATGATCTTAGTGTATTGCGCAGTTCGCATTTTAAAATGTAGACAAGATTCAGCTTGCATTTACGAATAAACTGTTAAGTAGGCTTATCCACAAAAGCATTTAAGATTTTGCTACAGTTTTCGACATCATAATTGTGTGAGATAGGCTTTTCAACATTAATGAATATAAAAATTCAAAAACGCGAAAGACAGAAATATAGAAGAAATGAGGATAATTTTATCACATATCAGATATGACAAGGCTTAAATCTGCAAGAGACAATTAGCTCAGGAATCGCTTTTAAATTGATTTAAAATGCTCCATTTTTCAAAAAGAATTACTTGCATTTCTTGAGAATATATATTTTTTAATTAATGTATAATTTTTAGTAAAATATTTGTTCGTGCATATTTTAGTTGTTTGTTTTATGTTCTTAGTGGTATAGTGTTCCGCAAATCTTTCAATCAAAAGTGTTCCGTGACTTCGAAAAGGTTAAGAACCACTGGCCTAAAGGAAATGTTGAAATCTGAGTCAGTAAAAGCAGTCAGACTAAATGAAATTTAAGGAGTATAAAAATTTCAAATTGTTTTCAGAAAATTAAACTGAATTGCAATATTGAGATGCGATGAAATTGTATTGGGGCATTTTATGGAAAATTAGCTAGAGGCAAAGAATATAATCTTAATTTTCAACCATGTTACCTTACTGTCCATGATAGTTGTCAATGTGAATCCAATCGAAAATTTCCGGTCCGGTGATGGTGCGCTTTCTGACTGGTGGTGCATAGCGTGAAAGCAGTCTTTATCCATAGTAACAATAAAAAATTGTATACTTTAAGCAGAGGACTGCAGTTTACGTCGAAATTTTGATACAGTGACGTAACCAGCTTTGTTTTGGGTGGGCCACACCGATTTGAAAGAACATTCTCCTATGCGCTTTATTAAATCGTATTTACGAAACAGAATGCTTGATGATCGGTTAAGCAATTTAGCAATCATGTTCATCAAGAGAAAAGCTTAATGATTTGTTAAGCTATTTAGCAATCATGTTCATCAAGAGAAAAATCGCAAAAGCCTCTCAATTTGGCTTACTTTTAATAATTATTCTAATTATTAAAAGTAATCGATCATTTTGCATCATTAATTAAAAATCACCGCATAATTTTGTATTGAGCTGATATCAAGCATCATTAAGTAAAAATCACCGCATAATTTTGTATTGAGTTGATATCAAATACTTATAATTACCAGTATTTTGAAACTATTTATTATTTCCAGCTAATCGCATTAATTAAGTACTGCGTAAAATGTGCAAAGGATGCATTTTTTGGCAGCTTGTAAATAAAAATTTTTTATCGCTATTAGCATGAAACAGCTTGTAAATAAAGTTTTTTATCGCTATTAGCGTGAAATTATGTGGGCTTAAATTATACTTGGATATTTATCGCTATTAACGTGAAATTATGTGGGCTTAAATTATACTTGTGGTTTTTTATCTTCATTTTTACGGAATACAAGGCGTCTTGGATTATGAGGTGTTTAATGTATTCGGTTGTAAATTTTCATATTTATAAAACTGAAGGCGTCTTGGATTATGTGGAGAACTCTTGCTGTTTTTAATTTTACATTTCGGGTTATATATTCAGGGTTGGCCGGAACTTTCAATGCATGAGTCATGGCCCACCCGTAGTTACGTCCGACTTAGTTAATTCTATATCGGTTAATTCAAAGTTTTGCCGTATATCATTGTTTATAGTGGATTTATTGAACAACATAAATTATTATTAAACAGATTTCTAGCGAAATAATTGCTTAATACAATTAAATCTATGTAGTTTTGCAAAATTTCATAATTTATCTTTGGCAATAAAAAAAAGACAATAATAATCAATTTTTGAAAGCTATTTTTCACATTCGCAAATAGATTCAAGCGAAGCAAGACGAGAATTTTTTCCTTGACAGTTTGTGTAACCAAATTCAAAGTCGAAAATTTCTCGCCGTGTCCTCGATCGAAAAGTTCGGGACAGGACGAGAATTTTCCCTGTATCTGAAATTAAAATAGGAGAAAATAGGAGTAAATTATCCCTGTTTTAATTTTAGATATTTTTAGCCTTTTTTTCTTAAACACCCTTGTAAGATCTGTTCTCCTTCAATAGCTTTTGGGTAAGATTCTCTCTGAAATATTCTGCCATTATGGATGATCCAAGATATATATTGCACCCTGAAGCTTTAAATATTTAAAGATGGCGGATATTCAACTTTCTGAAACACTTTTGAATTGTTAATTTTTATAAAATATAGCAAGAAATAGTTCATTAATGAAGCTCTGGGATTAACTGATAGTTATTGAAAATGGATGATCAAACTTCTGAAGTTCCTACAACTTTCAACTTTTATAAAATTCAGTAAGGAGTTCAATGCCACTGACGATGAGGTATCCTAGAACTTGCTTGTCGAAATTTTAATGTTAATTTTTTTTAAATATTCTTCATTTAATGAAAAATTTGGTGCATTGAACTTTTAACATTAATATTTTTATCCTGAACATACGTCGCTACTACTAAAACAGCTGCTGAAACACATGTAAAATGCAAATCACCTTTGCTGTTTTCACCGTAAAAATAAATTTTGCTAAAGTATATACAGTACTTCATTTAAAAAAGTTAAATTTAGTTATTGAAAGTGGCTTCTATAACACAAATCTTCACAGATCCTTGAAATTCAATGCAACCTTTACAGCGTAGTCGTGCAATTCTTTATGAATGAGTCGTCGTGTTATTAAAGCGTATAGTATTTTTCTACGTATGAGGCCAGCTATGAAGAATTAAAATATTGCTGTTAAATGACTGCTGTTCTGATAGGTGAGAAACTATATCTCCATTATATTAAGAATAAAAAAATTTTCTTTACTGAGAAATCTGATCAAGGATGAAGAACTTTAATTCCATAATTTATGCAATAATTACATTTTTGCTGATTTTTATAATGATTTTTTATTTATTATGGATTTTTCTTATTTTAATGGGATATTGTTGTCACGAAGGATCGGTTTTTATGACTGCGAGATTTAATAAACTATTATAAATGGATATTTTTTATTCCTCATATTTTAAGTAGCACAGTTAAATTCTTGAAACTATGCTTCCGTTATATGTATGTATGTTTGGATTCACTAGTTATGTGATACTCATCGCCATCGTTAGGATGTTGTACATATAATGCTTCGACTTTTCTGCAGTCATCCACAGTTCTATGTGTAGTGTGTTGTGTCACTACAATGGATATGACTGTTACTGCCACAAAATATTTCACGTGTCTTGTGTCTACACTGTTTGTGGCAGACACAAGACAAGACTGCAGATTGTCTATTGTTATTAAATGAATTTTTATTACAACAAAGAAATTATCTTCATTAATTTCGACAGCAACTACTAATGCAAGAACTGAATTTCTTAAATACTAATTACTGCGCTATACTTGAATGGCGATATATACTTTGAATGGTTTTTTTGAAAATATTTAAAAGTATGATATTTATTATGCATATTTTTTGAATGAATTTCAAAATACCTACAAAAATTTTCAGTTATCTTTTTCGTGATTTGGTTTGGTTGTTTTCCATGAAGGAAAACAAACCAATAAAAAGATAATTGAAAAGTTCAGTTCTTGGTTACAGTGGCCAGTTCTTGAATATCCTTCATCATTCAGTTCTTGGTTCGTTTTCCATGAAGGAAAACAAACCAAATGTCAGTACTTGATTTGATATTCATCATTCAGTGGTCATCATTCCTGGTTATGATATTCATCATTAAGGTAGTCATGAAGGAAAACAAACCAAGACTGACTACCTTAATGATGAGAATATCATAACCAGGAACTGACCACTGAATGATGAATATCAAATCAAGTACTGACCACTGAATGATGATTATCATTCAGTTGATATTCATTTTGGCTTTTTAATCTTAATCATTAATGATGATGACCACATCATTAAGGTAGTCATGAAGGAAAACAAACCAAGACTGACTACCTTAATGATGAGAATATCATAACCAGGAACTGACCACTGAATGATGAATATCAAATCAAAAGTACTGCACTGAAGGAATATCAAACAAAATACTGACAACTGAATGATGAATATCATTCAGTTGATATTCATTTTGGCTTTTTAATCTTAATCATTAATGATGATGACCAAGAAAGATTAATCTTAAAAAGGAATGATATTGATCATTCTGAAAAATGAAAAAGATATATGATGATTCTTCCAAGAAAACGATAAATGATGACCACAAAAAAAAATTCTTGGTCATCATTTATCTTCTTGGTTTTTTTGGTTTGTTTTCCATAAAATGAAAAAAAAAAAACCAAGATGATAATCATCATTTATCTTTCTTCTTGGTGCTCTTGGTTTGTTTTCTGTGAAAAGGAAAACAAACCAAGAAAAAACAATTGGATAACAATGGCGAATAAAAAATATCATTCAGTGTTTTCACGTAGTATAATGGAAAGCAAACCAAGAAGATATCTTCTTGCACATGATATTCATCATTCGAAAAGGAAAACAAACCAAGAAAAAAAAATTGGATAACAATGGTGAATAAAAAATATCATTCAGTGTTTTCACGTAGTATAATGGAAAACATACCAAGATGATATCTTCTTGCACATGATATTCATCATTCAGTTAACTGAATGAGGAAATCTTTCCATTATAAAAGTGAAAATTATTTTTGCAAATTAGTACACATTTGTAGAGTTGTTTTAAAATTTTAGTATTAATAAAGTGTTCATAATTCTGAGAAAGCCTGTACTGATTTAATTTCTGTAATACAATGTTTGATATCAGAAATATCACCTGATCACAATTTCCAATTATGAAAATTAACAATAATCAAGAAACAACCAAATAAAAACAATCTGTAGTGATGCATACTTCCATTTAATATTTAATACTAATATCTATTGACATTTTACATTATGTACTAATCACATCAATGCTTTAAACAATTTTAAATTTCTCTTCAAATTTTTACAAATTAAAATATTTTATAAAAATAAAATATTGATTTAAATCCTAAAACTATTTCTAATTTACAAAAATAATGGTCATAATTATAATAGAAATGAAAATTTACTACAAACATAAAAATTAATTAAAAGTCTAACATATTTACAACGAGTGTACATACACTATGTCCAATACACAATTTACACAATCATTATATACACAGTTTCCATAACTGTAAATCCTATAACTAGTAAAATTTGGAAAATCAGTAATTCAGCAAATATGCAAATATGCAAATTTTGCATTTCTTCTTATCCATTTTTTTTAAACAAATTTAACTATTCAGTGATTTGGCTTCAAAATAATCAGTCGGGAGAAACAGCAGCTTTTATCATTTAAGAACTTCTTAAGATATTGTTGTTTCAATAATAAACTAAATTATTGAATTATGTTAATTTTCAATGAAAGAGACTTAAAATTGCACATCACTGTGCATATGTCGTCTTTTCCAATTTTAGCTTATAAATTTGAAGTATAGATGCACGAAAACAAATCTAATAATATAAAATTCTGTTAACGATTAAGGAAAAATCCAGTGTTGGAAAGCTTTTATGTTAAATAAAACAACTTTACCAAAAGTAAATCATAATTATACATTTAAAGAAGGTTACTTCAAGAGAACTGCATAACTACTATATGGTGTTGGAAAGCTTTTATGTTAAATAAAACAACTTTACCAAAATTAAATCTGTCATTCAGTAGTAAATCATAATTATACATTTAAAGAAGGTTACTTCAAGAGAACTGCATAACTACTATATACATATAAGCTCTATTTCTAAGCCTGAATCTGCTAAGAACCATTCACAACTTCCACTTTTTTTTTGGGAAACACCTAGAACAACTATAATATAAGAAATTGTGTGCTCTCTGCAGGGCTACCGAGAAATTTGCAATATAAATAAAACTCAAAAGTATACACTTGATCGTGCATCTATATTTACATAATGATTAAAAAATGTTGGTACAAAATTCGACAGATCTGTCTGACTGCTACTATAAATGCAAAAATTATATATCATCATCACCTGCAGCAATATTCAGATATATCTGATATCCAATTATCAATAATCTAGCAACAATGAATTCAAACAAATGTTATTGGTGTGCAGTTAAGTCAATATATTTTCATTATGAATACAAAAGATATACCATAAATTGTATAAAATTATTCTGGGATAATACTGGGATCAATTAATAATTTAATTGAAATTATACTCTCAAATAAAAATAGCAGTAGCCATTTCAAAGCTCGGCATAAAAATAACTATCATCTATGATAGATCAGGCAGGAGTTGAAAGGATGGGATCAGCCAACAAGGTCAAGACATCCTTCAAAAAACCTGGAGATGTGGTACATAAAATTTATTTCAAATCTTCCATGTAGAGACCAAGTAAGCTTCCATAAAGCTATCTGTCTCAACTTCAATTAACTGATAAACGTGCTGAAAGAAAAAAGTAAGTAATGAAGATACTGCATTTCAGAAATGTCCGTCGAATATTCGAAAAAGAAACTGAAATTATATAGAGGTCTTTAGAAAAGTAGCATTTTATTTTCCAATAAAAAAAATTGACTCCAAACACCTTGCAGAAATATTTTGGTTTTTAAATTAAAAAAAATGTTAAGTTATCATCGGTTTCTATTAGATATTATTTTTTAAATTCTAAATTACAAAAACCAAAATATTGAAGTTACTTAGTGGGTTATGTAGTGAAACTTTACCTATTGATTATCACATCTTATGGATGCTTAAAAATCTTTAATAAAGTAGTAATGACTTTTTTAAAAGTAAAATGACATTGCCAGATTTTGCAGGCAACATCATTTACTATTACATTGCCAGCAAAACCTAAATTAATTAAAAATTTTAAGGCAACAAACAGAACTGTTTCCAATCAGAGGATCTGGGACTGAATTAGGAACCCATCCTTAAAAAATTTAAATACTAGGTGAATGGGGATTTTCTTTCACTAACAATGTTTCACTTAAAGTTGCTATTTTCAGGAATATAACTCCAATATTAAACAAGGACATACCATATTAATAAATGAAACTCTATAAAGTTTTAAAATATTTACTTGTTCTAACAAACTTCAGTAATATCAGATTGCACAAAACTGGCAAATGAAAGCATCCTTTTGTCTTTGTATTTCTGTTATAGCTATATGCCTTATAATTACTGTATATATAAATCGATATCTATGCTTCAGTACATTAATCTTTTAACATATTATAATTTCTTCCTTTGTAAAAATAGTACATAAATGATACATATGTGTTTTATAAAAAGAATATGTAATTTCAATATCTTAATTAAATTATAATACAGAACACCAAAATTGTCATGTCCACTAGAATGTGATGAGAGTTTTATTGAGAAAACATGTATATTACCTTATTATCATCATATATTATAAAGGAGTAAGTATGTGAAGTCCATGTTTCAGTGCATGTGAAAACTCCCAGGACGAAGTGCTGCCATTACTATTTTCTCTCACTTTGAATATTTAATCGCATCTTTTAGAAAACTAAATCTGAATCTCGTTATAAATTTTGTTTTAAATTATTATAGTTTACTTCCTACTTCTTTTCATTATTTGACTTCAATTTCTGGCTTTTTGATTGAAAAATGTTGGCTATTCCTAGGTCCAAGTATTCAGTTTGCATTTGGCACACCAAGGCTACATAAACCTTCCATTTAAATTATAATTTCTGAAATAAATAATAATTATAGTTGTTATCTTAAAATAAAAATAATAATATTTTATGTATTTGAGCACATAGTGGCTAGAGGCTAACTAGTAAAAAAAGAAACTATACGTAAAAAGATTAATGTACTGAAACATATTTATTGATATAAATATTTATAAGACATATAGCTATAATACAAATTTATATTTTTATATATGAAAATATATATTTCCATAAAGAAATGCACATTTTTTTTGAAGTCAACCCAGTTTTCATAAATGCAGTTTTGCAGTTTATAGGTGCATGTGAGTGTGTGAACATGCATATATTTTTGTTTAGTTTATTTTCATAATATTTGATAGCAGTTTCTAAAATCTAGTATCTCCATTAGATACAGTATTTTCAGACAGATAAATTTAAAAAGTCTGTTATTAATAAATTATATATTTATGAACAACTAATGTATAGACAAATAAATCTGTGTATATATATATATATGTATAATATCTTTAATTTTTTGCATCTAAAAAAATATAGAGAGGCATATATAAATCTAGATTGATAATTAGATTTCAGATAAATTGTGAAATTTATTTATTAGTGAAACTTCACAGGTAGACTTTATCCATCATAAATGTAATGGAACAGATATTTTTACAGCAATATAATAATTGTTTGCATTATGCTTCCCATATCATGAAATAACTTGATTGATAGAGCCTATCCACAAAGATTCAATAACGATAATTAATGCTATAAGATCCCCAATATATTGTATTTTTGACGTTTTATAAAAGTATCATATCCATTAACTTAAACATTTGAAACTCTTTCAGCATGATTTAAATTTAAAAAAACCTATGAATTCATCTAATTAGCAAATGCTTACTTATCATAGTCAGGATTGTTCAATGGACAATCTGACTGACTCATTGATCATCATCAATGCTGCACTTAATTCGTCAATTACTTCAACAAGTTAGCAGCTTGATTCTTATATAGGCTCTATATTTAATATCAATTTAATTTGCTTTACATAATAATTTGAAAGTATTATCTCTAATAATAATATCGTATGTTACAAAATTAAAAATCTAATTTGTACATAGCAGTGTACTGTATCAAGAGTATAAGTAGCCCAATTTGGTAACTAGTTCAAGGATCATATCTCTTCCTAAAACAGGTATTGAGACAATGACAACAGCACAATAAAATTTGACATCAAATTGAAGATTTTGATCCTTGCTCTAGTATGCCTTTATCATAAAATTTTTAATTTTATAGGTCACGTCTGTACCTTTTTTAAAGTCGAATAAATCTAAATTTATTCAGTAAAATAATAAAAAGTTTAAATTGAATTACATTGCAGTATATGATGAAAATTTGATGAATAAAATATATTTTTACTATATTATGATAAATATCACAATATATAATGATATTAAAATATTTTAATATCACAATATATAATGATATTAAAATATTTTATTTGGCTAATTCAGTATCATTTTATACTGCAACATAATTCAATCTTATCTTGCATGATGAACACTTATAATAATCCAATTCCATTAAAATCAGTTGAAAAATAAATAAATAAATAATTGGAAAAGTTAAGCACATTCAACCATATAAAATTCATTTACCTAATTAAAAAAATTTTCTTTATGTATTCATATAAAGCCACATTTGAAATGTTTATACAAATACGGCATTCACCACAAGAATTACTAGTAAAGCATTTAAAAATAATACCTATTCTTTATCCTTGCTGGAGAGCAAACACACTAACGGAATATGCATACCTATCACACAGTTAAATGAATACTTATGCATACATTCAAATGAAAGCATTTTACAAAATTGCAACAATTAAATCTAATTTAATATTTTTTTTTTAAATATTTTGATAATTTTACTTATCTAATCCAATCAAAAGGTAGAACAGAAAAATATTTTTAAATTAACTTGTAACTAAAGTTAAAAAAAAAGTCTATAATTACAAAAAATATTATATACATAAATATTACTAAATATATACAAATAAAATTAATACTTTAAAGAATTATTTACAGGATGCACTACTTTTGCCTTCTGATGATGTAATTCTAGTTACACTTAACATAAATTAAGTTTTGCATATGTCATAAAAGGACTTGACACATTAAAGACTTAACCACTGAGAGTGTTAGTACCCCAGATCCATATGGATTTTTATTTTTTTCAAGCAGAAACATGATTTTTGAAAATCAGAGAAGCATGGCATTTGTCACACCTTTGATGGCTAATCCTTTGAAACTATGAATGATTACATTCAACATTAATACTATCAAACTTTCTGGTGTAATTATTTAACTCCTTAAAGGTCATTTTAAAAATTCTATTCCTTATCTGAACCCAACTACATGCCATATAATAATTTCATCCAACTTCACTTATACAATTGCCCAGTTTATCTGGGGAAACTAAAGCTTTTGACTGAGTGAGTAAACATATCAGTGTAGTGAACGCTTTCAGTGTTTAATAGTAATTTTTTTTAACCAAATGTCAAGATTTATAATTTGATATATCGGTCTGAATAAAATGATTAAATCAAAAATGTTAAATGAAATAATCAATTTCATTACAATATAGTAATTTATATTTCTTAAAATAACATGTATAATACTTTAATTAATAAATGTTTTATTTTAAGAAATATAAAGGCCAGCTGCATAAAAGATCTTAAAGTGATTTTATTTATCACTTTAATTTTGGTAATGATAGTTTTCTTCAACTTTATTAAAACAATGCCTTGGCTATGTCTGAGACAATATTTAATACCTTAATGACTAAAATGAAAAGACATATTATACTTTAAAGTGCTTCCACTTAATTCTAATAAAAATCACTATAAAACAAGCACTTTTCGCAGTGTAGATTTATTTATTAATTTGCAACAAATGTTTTCGCATATCGCCATCTTCAGGTTACACCATGGAACAAATGTTATAAAACAAATTATAACAATTAAATAGCACATTCAACAGTATCTAAATACACTAAAAATCTTATTTAGTAATGTTTTCGATATAAATATCATCATCAACTTTCCATTAAGAACAATCATTTTTTTGTTCTTAACGGAAAACTAATGATGATATTTATGATATTGATGAATGTGCTATTTAATTATTATAATCCGTTTATATAGTCATAAAGCAGGTAAAAACAAACTGACAAGGTTACAGAATGTTATAATCAAACTTTAAAGTTTGATTACAACATTCTGTTCCATTGTGTAACCTGAAGACGGTAGTATGACGAAAACGTTTGTCACAAATTAATAAATTAATTTACACTGCAAAAAGTGCTTGTTTCATAGTGATTTTTATTAAAACGGAAAGTTAACTAAAATCAAAATTAACTAATTTCTAGTATTATTAAACTATAATATCAACCCAGACATAATCTTATATTTTTTTTAAATTTTGTAGCAATGGCAGAGAATTGCATTGTGTTAAAAATATATGTAATTACAATCTTCAATAAATATATTAAATATAATATGAATATAATTATAAATTTATAGATTCCACAAAAAATTCTACACAAAATTTATAATTTATGCACTAATTATTTATGAAATATATCCATAAGAAATAATTTTTATATTACTAACAAACTATTGAATATTAATTCTAAAATTTCTGGAGATAAGATACATTAAAATATATATCGTATTACTTCGAATTTAAGCCACAGTAGGATTTTAAAATTGGAAAATTAGAAAAAAATAAAAATGATTTTATAATAAGTATTGAAAAATAAGAAACATTTTAAAAAAAAAAAGATTTTATAATAGGTATTGAAAAATAAGAAACATTTTTACTTAAATTTATAATAAGTATTGAAAAATAAGAAACATTTTTATTTACTTAAATAATACTACTAATATACATAAGTTACTGAATAAATTGTAATCAACGATCATAATACTATGCGCATACATAGAATAAAGCAAAAGCCCGAACGTTGGGGAGTGGGAGCTCGGGAGAAATAAGAAACGTTGGAGAGTGGGAGCTCGGGAGAAATAAGATGTTAAAGTATTCGGTGGAAGCTTGGGAGAAATAAGATGTTAAAATATTCGCTTTGAATTTAAGCCGCATCCAAAATTTAATATCTTAAAAATCCGAATAAAAAGTACGGCTTAAATTCGAAGTAATATCGTAATTATTTTTATGCCTAACACTTAAATTTACCGAAAAAAAGTTTTTTTTAGTTTAATGAAATATTAACAAAAAAAATTATTTCCACAATTATTAATTTTTGGAAATATACATTATATAATTATCTAATTGTTTCTAAGTAATATAAAAATTGCTTTTTATATGAATATTTCACAAAGATTTTATCAAAATGATATAGAATTCGGTATGAGGGTCCTATTTTCAAGTGATAGATTAAAGCATTAAATATGATTATTTAATGCATAAAATAAGTTGCATATTTTCATCATCATTTCATGATCTTTTATATATAATATTAATATGAATGTTTTCTAATTCATTTAAAAATTTATGCAACTGACCTTAAATTTCTGATAAAAAAAAAAAGCCAACAAAGGTGTCTCAAAATTTAGTCATTAATCAAAATTATTTTTGACAAAACATTTTATAAAAGTCTTTCAAAAACTTGTAATCAGTGTAACAATAATATATATCTATATTCAATGCAATATACATATATATAAAAATTTGTGTGGCATATTTTTAAATTTTCTATGTAAAAGTTCAAAATTTTATGAATAAATTTAATTATAAAAAAGTTAAAACAAGAAAAAAAACTTAATAAAAACAATCTCTTCTTTTGTCAATATTATCAAATAATAAAAATATAAAAAAATGTTCTTAGTTTCTAAAAGAGAGAGTCATAAATAAATTTAAAAATGATAAAAATTATAAATTTTATCCTTGATAATCCAATCTTCCTACAATATCTCGGACGGTTGAAATTAGGTTTTCATGATCTTGTGGATTATCCAGTATCATCGAATGCAGTTTTGTCATATACATGTCAATTGTCTCAATGGTTGGCACTTCATTTGTACCTAGAATAAAAACTGGCTTTATTACTAGGCATATTGTAATTTATAAATATTTTAAAATTCTGTCAAGTATTCATATGTTGTATTTACAAATAGTCCTTGACTTATGATTATTTATACTTACAATGGCAACAAATCACTAAGTTTTTAGCTGATCAATACAATTCACATTTATATAAGTCTATGCACAATGATTTGATATACTGACAAGATTCTTTTTGAGTCTAGTTCCTGCAGTTTTGTATTTGCACTAAATTTATTACAATAACACAAATAATTCAACAAACATTTTAAGCATGAATAGTAAGATTTATTATTAGTAAATATACAGTTATTAATAATACTAGGGGGTAATGTTTTCAGCCTTCTATGACCCTTCTCAGCCATTTTTAGCATATGTATACATGTGTGTAAGGCATATAAAACCTAAAATGACAACTAGATCAATAAATTGTGCAAAAATCATTCATTTTATTGCAATTTATGTACCTACGTTTCTGGATCTACCTAATTAATGTATTTTTTTATTCCATTTTAGAATAGAATCAAAAAACGCAGGATATTACACTGCCTGAACAAATCACACAAAAATAATAACAGCACTAAGGCAGGAGATAATTTCATAACTTAAAAATCAAAAAACAACATTTAGTAGTAGTAACGCTTTTGATTTATTTGAAATCCTCATCAGCTACAAATGCTGGAATTTCATAAACACCCGGAAGATAGTTGGAATTGATTTTATCCTTATCATTCCTTAATAAATTAAATAACATGTTTCTTCTGTTAAATGTTAATATGTGGCCAGTAATTTTTTCCAACTTTCTCTTAAATTTTAAAGTAATATTATTTATGTCAATGGAATACGTTGGTCTGTTATCTAAATCTTCCATATTTTGTAGCTGATGAGGATTTCAAATAAATCGAAAGTGCTACTACTTCTAAATATTGTTTTTTGATTTTTAAGTTATGAAATTATCTCCTGCCTTAGTGCTGTTATTATTTTCGTGGAATCAAAAAACAAGTATTGAAACAATTTAATTAAAAATGGAGTAAAATTTGGGAAAGCATATTACTCTAATATCTAACAATACTATTAAACTGCTTTACCTAAAACTATTTAAATAAAAAACACAGCACTTCTTGCAGTAAAGTATCAAACTAAATTTATTAGCTTAGTACATTCAAATGCTTTTGATGTGCTACACATCCTCTTCAGGCATATAAAGACATTAATAGAACCAGGACGCTATTTTACATAGCGTTGTCAAAACAACCTTGACGTTTCAAGCTATAGATCACTTACACGCATCAACCAAACCCCTCTCACAAATAACAAGAAAACAGATGAAATTTAAAACAGATACATTAATTTAAAGAACCCCACATCCTTTTTACAACAACAGATTCGTCAAAAAACATTCACACATTGGAAATACGTCATCGCCAATTTGAAGACGAGTGTGCTAAAAGATTAAGTGTTTATTTCAGGACTTTTATAATTAGGCTAGGTTAATATTGTTCTAATGGTAATCTTTAATTCTTTTAGTGTTTTACTTAATTGTATGTACTTTAGTCCGCGTTTGAATGTTTTTAACGAATCTGTTGTTGTAAAAAAGATGTGGGGTTTCTTAAAATTAATGTGTCAGTTTTAAATTTCAACTGTTTCTTGTTATTTGTGAGAGGGGTTTGGCTGGTGCATGTAAGTAATCTATAGCTTGAAACGTCAAGGTTGTTTTGGCAAAGCTGTGTAAGATAGCGTCCCGGTTCTATTAATGTCTTTACGTGCCTGAAGAGGATGTGTAGCACATCGAAAGCGTTTGCATATATTTAAGCTAATAAATTTAGTTTGATACTTTACTGCAAGAAGTGCTGTGTTTTTTATTTAAATACTCTAATATCTATATAATATTATGCAATATCAATCAAAGTGCTAAAATTCAAATTACTAATAACACAAAATATAATGACTGCATTTAAGATGGCATAATTCTTTAAAAAAGTATGCAGTCAATGACCCTTAAGCTACGTTTAGACAGTGCCTCTCTGCATGCAACGTTGTATGCAGAATGATGCATCCCTCAAGGCGCAACAGCTGCATGAGACATGCAGCTTGCCCCTTAGTGTTCACACATGGAGGACATATTGCAGACAATACCGATACAAAGAGAGTTGTATGCTGCCGCTTTAGCGGCAGCTACAAGAAAAGGACGTCTTGGATTCGAAAATATTTCGATCAACGCGCTAATAATAATAGTATTTTGAACCATTTTGTCATACAAATAAAAATTTTGTAAATAATAGAGGGAATAATTTTGATCTTAAAATTATTATATTAACTAAATAAATTATATTTTTATCAGAAAAAATAACTTCTGTTGAATGTGACGCAATTTCTGCAGGTGAGACACCACTCCTCGCTCCCCTGGGTGGTCTATTAACCCCGACTTTGAGAAAATTCGTCTCTAGCGTGGGTCCACTGGTCAGCACCAGATGTGTGCTATTAGTCTCTCTGTTCTGTGCACTACATATAGTCATTCAGTTATTTTTTATAATTAAAAGAAGTTGTTTGCACTTTTGTGTCCTGAATAATTATTTTATTCAAAAACTCAACAATTTCTTTTTTGTTTTGTTTCAGTTTCCATCTAATAAAGAAGAATGGCTGGTTGTTGCGAAAGATTTCAACGATAAATGGAATTTTCCCCATTGTCTGGATGCAATGGATGCCCAGACAATGGGGATGTTCCCAGTGAAAATATGACCTCAATCCTTTAATTTTCTTGAGTGAAATTTAGGTATAGGTTCAAAGAGAAGTGAATAGAGGAATAATCAGGAAAATAGAATAGAGGAAAGAAGAAAACTTGATTGATCATAGATAATGTGCAGAAAGGTAGAACAATTATAGATGTAGCTCAAAAGTATGGCATTCCTAGGACAATTTGGCAATGCTTTGCAACAGAGAGAGATTATGGGTGCTAGGGTATCTGCTGGAGCAATGAAGATTTCTGACAAGAATAGATTTTTAATCAATGAAGAGATAGAAAAGTTACTTCTAACCTGAATTAGATGAAGAGAGATCCAATAACTCAGATAATGATCTATGAGAAGGCTAGGTTAATTTTCAAATAATTGCAGAAGAAAACTCCAGGATATACCTCAGATCAAACTGAGGAATGTAAACAAGTCGAGCCTGGTTTCACAGATTCAAAGGTAGAACAGAATAAAGAAGACTTTATTCCAACATCTAGGGGCTAATACATTGAGCGTATTATGTTTAAAATAGTGCATTTTATAATTTAGTGTGTTATATAATAATAAAATATGTATAGTAAAGTAAATAATGTATTGTATCTCTCTCACTCACTAGTTAGGGGAGTGGGATGGGGGTCCGACAATGAATTAATATATTTTCCATAATCTTGTATGGGAAATATTGTCCCATAATTCAACAATTTCTCAATTCAATATTAGTTTGGCTATGGATTAGTGTCAAATTGCAAGGCACCACCGTATTGTTTTACTAGTTATTTATTATAAATAACACTATGAATAAAATTATACAGAAATCCCTTGATTAGTGTGGGTTTGAATAATGCAGTTTTAATTAGTGCGCAAAAAAATTTTGAGACCATCCCTTAATATATGCGGTGCCAAATTTGATTAGTGCGCTTCAACAAGTGCAATTTTTTTCTTTGCAAACCCTCTGAAGCATTGCCAACTGAATCTTGGGGATTGTAGTCTACATATTTAGAGCACTGCAATAAATTTATTTTTTAATTCTGTTAATATTACGACTTTCGTCACCTAATTGTTATATTTTAAAATTGTAATTTTATTTATTAATAAATTTAGCATAATTGGAACTACCTAATAATAGCCATTACAATAATATATAGCCAGCTTTCCTTCAGTTTCTCTTCAGTACTCCATGCCTACAGATGTGCAATTATTTTTTTACAAAATTTATGCAATTTTGTAAAAAATACGGACATGTAATTATTTTTTACAAAATTTATGCAATTTTGTAAAAAATAATTTTTTTATTTTAATGAAAAATAAATTTTAATTTTTAGTATAAATTTTTAAATACCTATATATTATTCCTCAATGATTTAAAGTACATGTAATGCAATATAGATATGTTTTGAGAGAGGGAAAAAATACATGTTTATAATTTTGATATTTTTCAGGATTCATTATAAAATACATGTTTATAATTTTGATATTTTCCACGATTCATTATAATTATTCCCATTGGTTTTTTTAGTTTGATTAGTATGGTTTTAATATATGCAGTGTAGTGTGAGAATTTATTAATTGCACTAATCAAGGGATTCCTATAATTACAGGAATATTATACAATGATTTATAGTTTAATATTAAAATTTATTTTTTTGCATTTTAAAACATTAGCAGTACCTTACATTAAATAAATATGGTAAATATAAATGAATCTTTTTGAAATGATTTATATATTTAAACATATATAATAATTATTCAGATAAAGGCAGACAGTTACTGATGAGTGGTGAGCAGATGAAGTGCAAAAGAGAGCAAATGTAATTCTGGTTGCATATATAGTGGACTATATCTCGAAACCACGATAATTCAAATTTGGAGCGCAATAATTTGAATTTTGTTATCAAATTATAAACCGCGATAAATCGAGAATTGTGATAATCGAAACCGCGATAATCGAGGTATTCCTGTTTATAGAAAATTAAGTATTTGATAATCACTGTATATTATATCAGTGATCATCAAATACTTAATTTTCTATATTGTGGTATGATACTAGAATAAAGAAATAATACCAAAGAATAAGTTAGCCAGTTTAAATATATATATAATGTACATAATATCAGCAGTCTGATCTTTTTTTTACTATTAAAAGATTACAATAATTTAGCTGAACTTTGGAAAATATTAAATAGAAGGGAAAGATGTAGATGCAACTTAACATAATTATAGATTTTAATGTAACATATTCTTATTTTGTCATATATTGTAATATTTTGTAAATTTCAGGTAGCTCTTGACCTGTGACAGGGCTTGATTCAAATCTGATGTCAAAAATTTATGAATTTCTCCTTACTACTTTTACTAGGACACTATATATTATCTTAATAAACATAAAAAGCATAAAACTACAAGAACCAGACACAAAAAAGGATGGTCTCTGTATATTAGACCATTAGGTCTATGACTCAAACCCGTATAATTGCATTGACTAATCACAGAATTGATTATATCAGTATTATAAGTACCAGTAGTTGTAATTCAAGGACTACCAATATTTTATAATAAAATTTTTTGGTATTAATTATTTTAATTGAAAGCATGAGCATTGCTTAATGTTCAATTATAATATATTCTGTTTTAAAAAGTTTTGATAAAATAGTAAATGAAAACAGACTCTATCCAAAAGTACTTCTATACAATAAATGCTTATTTTGGATATTAATTAATCTAGCTCCTTTTTATTATCTAATATTAAAATTTAATTTATTTGATTTTGTATTTAATTTCATGATTTTGAATATATTAATATAATATATATATATATAACATATATATAGATATATATATATACATATATACACATACATAAATATATATACATGCATACATATACACACACATTTCAGTATATATACCTAAAAGTTTATATTAATTCATACATATTAATTCTTTATTTCATATTATATGATTATAGAATGGAAATGATATACCGTATTACTTCGAATTTAAGCTGCAGTATGATTTTAAAATTGGAAAAAATAAAAATGATTTTATAATAGGTATTGAAAAATAAGAAACATTTTTAAAATTACTTAAATAAGTACTAATATATAAATAAGCTACCTAATTTATTGGAAATCTTCTTCAGATATACTATCATTTTCGTTTTTTAAAAATAGTGCCAAGTCTCTTCTCCCAAACATGTTCTAATCAATCTTTCATCAATTCTGTTGTCATCCCTGAATTCTTTTGTGCTCGAATTATAACACCCTTAGGAAAATTTTCCTTGGGTACAGTTTTTTGTTTAAAATAATAAAATGTGTCAATTTGTTTCCATCAGCAATTATAAACAGCATTATAGTAATTCTTGATTTTTCTTTTAATTAAAATATGACAAGATACGTGATTATACACAGCTAGTATCAAATGGCAAGTGGATTAAATCAGAAAAGTACGAACTGGGGACCACTGAATAAACTCTTATCAACGGTCATAATACTATGCGCATGTATAGAGCGTAAAGCAAAACCCTGATTGTTGGGGAGTGGGAAATCAGGAGAAATAAGATGATAAAATATTAGCTTTGAGTTAAAGCCGCATCCAAGTTTTACATCTTAAAAATTTGAATAAAAAGTGCGGCTTAAATTCGATGTAATACGGTATTTTCATTTTATCTTGTTATGTAAAGCTTATGGACGATTACTATAATTCATAAAAATTTTTATGTATTTTCTATGCCGAATTTTAAGTTAAATTTATATAAAGTGGGGTTACTATATAAAAATGAAAGTTAATTTCTTTCAATTAAATAGATGTAATTTTTAGTGAATAATATCATTATAATATGAATTGAAGAAATAGAATCCGTTAATAAAAAAAATTGTAGAGTTGAATATGGAATTGATTCTTTAAATATGCAATTACTTATCTACTTAAAGAATTTCTTAAGTTTTTTTTAGTAGTAGTAATTAATCAAAGAAACAATCTTTAAAACATTTTATAAAATGAATTTTCTATAATTAAAATTTTCAAGCTCTTTTTGATATTAATTTAATTGCCTACATAGGCAATTAAATTTGATGGACAAATCAATCTGCTGAAGACTATACAATTGTTATAAAAAAAAAAAACAATTTGATATTCCATAACCAGTATTTTTGTGACTTCAAAAAATTTCAAAATACTCTTTTTTAAGATTTTGAGATATTGTTCCTAAGGTTTCCACCTAAATTTTTTATTTATTATGTAATAGCAGCATCTTGAAAACAGTGAAGCAATCAGGTAGACATTTTGAGGGCAGTAAAGTGAAAAAAAGCAATAATTTCCTATTTATGAATACATTCTTTATTTTGAAATGACTAAAGATAAGGATTAAAGTATATAGTATATCATCAAAATCATCTTCAATGGCATAAATGATGCAACTCAAAAGTTATCTTTTTAACATATAATATACTGAGTTTCATTAATTAGTGCTCTTTGATTTTATTACTATAAGCTTTTCAAGAATTTTTAATATTTTCAATTATAGCATTTAATCTGATAATATGCTAATTGCTATATAAATTTAATGGGAAAATTATATAGAATTATATTTATTAAAATTATATTGAAATTTAATGGGAAAATTATATTGAATGACTATACTCAGGCCTGACTATGCTCTACTTAATGTTTCTAACATTTTTACAAATAGATGATGTGACAGTTTCTCTATGGAAATGTGAAATATTCCTTTTCATGAATAATTTATTTCCAAGATCTTATATCCCTCAAAAAAACTTAATGAGTTTTTGTAGTAATTGATAATACAGGAGGTCCCCAATTTACAATGGGGATTGCATTAAAAAATTTCAGTCACAGTCCCAAATCCTTCATAACTTGAAACACAATTTTCCATAGATGCAATGCTATAAAGGAGGTTACATTCCCCAACCACCAGATCTCAAAATATTCAATATGCTTTCAAATAGTAGTAGTATACAGTACTATTGAATAAAGGTGTTTATTCTTTAAAATAAGAGATAAAATGTACAATTTCCTATCAGAACTTTATATGGTAAAACTAAAGAAAACGATGTAAAACAAAGATGAAGTTATTTTCCTGTGTCCAAGTTTCTAGCATCAGCCACACGATAAAGCAGTCATTTACTACCCTTGAAGAATTCACTATATATCATTTTTCAGGAAAGGTCCAAATCTGACCATGTTTGTTGAACTTCAACCTTCCTATCATAGGTGTTGGACAATCTGTGATGGCTCTAAAAGTGACTGCTGCTAAAAATATTTATTAGTGGCTTAATTCAAAATAAACTTAAGTTTCTAGCAAATATAAGCAATTATTTTTAATACCACTTTCATTATGTAATGACTATTACATAATGGCATCCATTTCAGACCCAACTATGAACTGTCCACATCTGTGGTTCAACCACTAGGACTTTACAGTAGGTGAATTGATATCAGAATCAATTCACCATCAAAAATTTTCAGAAACATGGACTCTAAATTCATGCTTCCATGCCTTTAGGATGGAGTTGAATAGGCTGAGCCTGGACATTTAAAAATCTGGAGCTATGAGACCCAAAATTAAATATGAATACTACATGGTGGAAATACAACATGATTCCATCCTGGAGATAACTTAGCCACCCAGTTGATTGGCTACCATTATTGAAAATTCGTTGATGCCAATTGTCATAAGTATGGATTTTTATTATAAATAATCATTGTTTGTAAGTACTAGGGCTGGGGAGCTGGCTTGAAATAGGTTAGGCTCTGGCACCAGCTCCAGAGTTACAGTATATTCCAGCTCTGGCTCTGGAATCATTGTTTTAAAACTGAGGCTTTAGCTCCGACTCTGCCTCCATCACTATAAAAGTTTTTTGGTATGACTGCCATCATGGAACATCACTTACCTTACTATCACATCATCATTTACCTTTTAAATTGATATATTGGTGTTTGTATTATAATAATTTATTTTATAAGTATATATTTAAAGTTTCAATAAAATATTTATTTTGACAAATGGCATTAATATATCGGTAACTAAAAATCAAAAATCACGCAATTTATTGATTTCAAATTTTTATCGAATTTTAAGTGCTAAAGTCGGGGTAGGCTTATACATGAGTTGCGCATTTTTACCGATTTTCAAACTCTAAAGTCGGGGGATCGGCTTATATTCGAGTATATAAGATAAATGGTTAGGAACTGGAGCCAACAGAAATTTTAATGGTTCCGGCTCTAGCTCCACTGAATATGATCAGCTTAGCTCTGGCTCCAACTTTGGCTCCTCCAAAACTTTCTGGGTCCATGGCTCCAGGCTCCGACTCCAACTCTACCTCCCCAGCCCTGGTAAGTACAGATCATCGTAAGTTGGAGACCTCCTGTATAGAAAAGATTTTAATCTTGGATCAATCATATACCAACACTTTTTCATATTATTGCATAAATAATAGCAGTTTAACTGATATTTTAGATATGATTCTTCACTCTCCAATCATGTGAGAAATATCTTTTTCATTTTAATATGAATATATATATACCGGGTGTTTTTCTTGAAACCGAACACTCTGATTTTTGGCATCGAGATATACTAAAAATTAACCAATATTTCTCATAAAAAATAAATTAGAAAAGTAGTAAATATTTATCCCTAGTAAATTTGATAGTTTTACACTTCAGAATAAAATAATACATATTTTTTATCTAATAGGACAAAATATTAAATGATGATTGTTTTGAAATATTTGCTTATATTGCAGTTATCATACAATACTAAATAATAATAATTATTATTATTTTAATTGCTAATGATTCAAATTTATTTGGTAAAAATGCATTTGAAAAATCAATAGTAAATAAAATTTTTCTATTTGAATAAATAAACAAAATAACAACATTCAGAAATATTTTTTATCTTATGTGTATTTTTTATGACAAATTAGAATAAACAGTGTCAGTGCCGGATTAAACCTCTAGCGGGTCCTAGACAAAATTTAAATTCGGGCCCTATTTATATAAGTTGCTTCTAAAGAAATCTTAAATAATGTCATTTAAAATTTTTAATAACAACAGAGAATACAAATACTAATACAATAGTAATTGTATAATAAAAGAGTTTCTGGTATAACGAAAAATATATATAATTATAATCATTAATCAGCCTTTAAAAAAGTAAAATTTTATAAAATTTTTCGTTTTAGGATTTTCATTTCAGAAAATTGATCAATAATATTTTCAAAAGTATTGAAAGTTTCTTTTTCTACAGCAAACATTGCTAAAGACCTCAGCCTTTCCTGTCCATTTGAATTTCTTTAAATAATTTTTAACTGGTTTTAAAACAGAAAGATCTCTCTCCTGTTGCATTACTTACAGCAGCGTTTCCCAAACTATGTTTCACAGAAGGTCAATAAGTGTACCGTAAAAAATTATGAAAATTAATATAAACCTCTTATATTTTAAAAGTTGTGTCAAATTGAAACTGAAGTCACTAATTTATTTTACTATTTTCATGTGTTTTATTTTATATAATTACAATTTGAAAACAAATGTTTGTCTTTTTGACTCTTATTAATTACTATTATCTATCTACACTATAAAATAATTAAGGTGTTCCGTAAAAATTTCCGGATTGGTGAAGCGTTCTGTCATTGAAAAAGTTTGGGAAACCCTGACTTACAGGCATAGTTAAGTAAATTCTTAATAATATTTCGTTATTAGGAGAAGAAGATGCAATGTTATTTTTATGAACTGGTACATATCGTTTGGGCTTCGCAAATTTTGTTTTTCTCGCCATTAAAATAAATTGTGTCAGCTCATCATCTAGTTCTTCAACATCAATGTCATTGAAGTAAACTTTTTTATTCCACTTGTATAATCCAATATGTTTTTAAATCTTCAAATTCTGTAAAAAATACTTGAAATATTTTGTTAATATCTTGATATTTTTGGAATTTCGTGTAAATTTCACTTCAAATTTTGTCACAAATAACATAGAATGTATTTATTTCAAAATCTGCTTGACATTTTTTATTTTTAAATTTATTATTATTTATTATTTGTTTTTTCTGTACTGAAGCTGGGCCCCCTGAATTACGGGTTCTACACATTTGTTTTATTTGTCTATTGGTTAATCCAGCACTGAACAGTGTTGTTGAAATAGAATTAGCATTTATCTGTAAAATAAAATTTATACAATGTTTATTTACAATAGATACATTTTATTATTTACACTTGTTATAAAAGAAGAAATAAACAAATTACAAAACACAGTAATTATTTGAATTTTCTCATTCTGTGATGATTAGAATATGCATGTATCAGAATATATTATATAGCAGTAATATTTGTTTTATATGAATAAAACAATTAAATGTTGTACTATAGTGACAGTGTAATTTCTAGAGTTAAGCCATTCAAGTGTTTTTCTAATATCTTCTTTGTCACTCTTAGCCTCTTTGGTTTTATGTGAGGTAGAGGCATTTTTTTTTTTTTGTTACAAAGGCCCATCTAAATTTATCTTTTTCTGTCTCTTCTACATTTCGGATCAATTCCTTGAAGACTGGTATATCCTCAATTACTGGTGAGGAGTTCCAAATATCATATGAAGGGCCCTTTTTAAGGAGTCTTTCTACGAAGTCTGGTATTTCAATGTTTCCTATTGTTGTAAGTACCTGTTCTAAATCGAAAGTTGTTTTTCTATCAGTCTCAGTTGGCATTTGAAGATCCATTTCAACTTTTTAATGTATTTTTGCCTAAGGGTTTCCTTTAGATTTTTCATATTATTTTCAACATCAATTAGTATTTCTGCAATGTTGGTGGTATGAGTCATTAGAGTGAAAGGAGAGTGTTCCAGTAACTTACAGAACTTGTAATATCTTCTCTTTGCATCTGCGGTCTGAAACGTAGAAGACATAGAAAAAGATAAATTTAGATGGGCCTTCGTAAACCAAAAAACAAATGCTTCTACCTCATGGAACAAAACCCTGCCCTTGCATCCTATTTCAGCTGGGAAATCACAAGAACAATGTTTGTGTAGATTTATTTGTGACTTTTATTTCTGTAGATTTGCGAGAGAGAGTATCAAAATTATCTTCCCTAATACCAGCTGGGCCCTACAATTATCATAATTCGATCCAGATTTGAAAGGGGGAACCTTGTAACAATGCAGAACAACGAAATGTCTAAACTTGACCCTGAGAAGATTAATAGAATAGCACTCAAACTTCCACAATTCTAGTGCAACAATATTCAACTCTGGTTTGTGCAAGTGGAAGCTGTATTTGTTTTATCTGGCATTACTGCGGATGAAACGAAGTATGCCAGTTTAGTGGCATCTATTGATGCGGATATGCTTACACACGTGAGAGACATCATTTTCCAGCCACCCAGTGACAGAAAATATGAAATATTAAAAGAATGCCTGATTCATGAATTTGCAGAATCAGAAAATCGGCGAGTAAAGAGGCTTCTAAGCGAATTGCAACTTGGAGACAACAAATCTTCATTCCTGCTAAGACAGATGAGGGAGCTCACTGGGGGAAAACTTACTGATGAGTTCTTGAAAAATCTTTGAATGCAACATCTCCCCCAAATGTACAATCTATATTATCCCCTTCCACAGAAAGCCTGTCCCAGCTAATGGTGCTCACAGACAAAATTCATGAGATCACTGTAGAAAACACCTCTGTGTATACTACTACCTTGCTGGAACCCCCTACGGTCCTTGCAGCCAGACATTGCTGACCTGCTTCAGCAAGTAGAACAATTAACATGACAAATCGAATGGCTGTCGAGAGAGAGGTCTCGTAGTCAGAGAAGCACGCAAACACAATCAAACACAGAGCATAAACAGCGTCAAGACCACACTGGGATAGAACGCAAATCAGACAAGTATTGCTCCTATCATGACCGTTTTGGAGCGTACGCCTGTAAGTGCAGGGCACCATGCACATTTAACCAGCACGGAAATGAGTAAATGCCACTCAATCTGACCTGAGTGGCAGTGGATGCGAGGTCGCCAGCTTGATATAGGTTATCCATTTACGACAAAGGCACGAATAGAAGATACCTTATAGATACTGGTAGCAATGTATCATGTATTCCACTATTGAAAAACAGGCACAACGCGACACCAGAATTGCTCATACTGTATGCAGCAAACAAATCTCAAATCAAAATGTTTGGAACATGGTTACTTAATCTTAACCTTGGGCTCTGCCGGAGTTTTCAATGGAAATTCATCATTGTGCAAGTTACAACACCTATCATAGGTGCAGACTTTTTACGACACTACAGCCTGCTTGTGGACTTAAAAGGCCAAAAACTGATTGATTCAGTGATCAACCTCAGTGCCATAGACAACTCCAAACTTTCCGACCAGATAGCCATCAAAGTGATAGACGAACATTCACCACTTCAAGCATTATTAAAGAATTATCCTGACATAATCACCCCTATTAATGTTCAAAAATTACTCTATCTTTAAATGATTAATTCTTTTATTTTATTCTAGCACTTAGGTAGGATATAAATACTGTATCTTTAATTATAGTAATTATTACGCAATAACTGTAATAAAGATATTTATATTCTACCTAAGTGCTAGAATAAAGTAAAAGAATTAATCACCCCTACACTGGTAACTTCAAACAAGTAAAACACTCAATGCAACATTATATCCAGACAGTAGGATCCCTGTGTTTAGCAGACTGAGACGGATTAATCCTAAGATCTTAGTGGAGGTCAAGAAAGAATTTGAATTATGGTGGAACAGGGTATTTGCTGCCCATCCAAAAGCTGCTGGGCATCTCCCCTACATATCGTTGCTAGACCATCTGGTGGTATCTGCCCTGTAGGTGACTGTTGGAAACTAAATCCCCAAACGCTGCCAGACAGACATCCAATCTCCCACCTACAAGATTTCACCTAGGCCCTATATGACAAAACCATTTTCTCTAAGGTAGACATACTTAGGGCATACCATGTTATCCCGGTGCACAGAAAAGATATTCCCAAAACAGCCATAACTATGCCTTTTGGGCTATTTGAATTTCCACTTTTAAATTTTGGTCTCTGCAACACAGCACAAAGTTTCAGAGGTTTATCAATGAGGTCTTGGGCAACTTACCATTCTGCTTTGCATATTTAGATGACATTTTAATTTTTTCAGAAAATAAAGATGAGCACGAAACATATCTAAAGAAAGTGTTTGAGTGACTGAACAACTATGGAATTGGGTTAAACATATCTAAGTGCGAACTAGGAGTTCCTGAACTTACATTTCTGGGACATGTCGTGTCCAGTGCTGGCATAAGACCTCTACCCAATAAGGTTGATGCAATACTTGCCCAAAATCATTAAAGAGCTCCGAAGATTTTTGGGATTTATCATAATTATATCTTTTAGGTAGTGTTAATTTTTACCATTCTTCTATTTCTGAAATTCCTGTATTATTTCATTTCATATACACACTATTCTTTGCAGCAACTTTATCACTTATACAAGAAATCCGTTTAAGATATTTTTAAACTTATTTTTAATATCAAAAATTCTTCTTTATATATACAAATACACATTAAAACATGGCACTTTAAGAGAAATATGCATTTCGGCTGTCTTAGCCCTCTTCAGTTTCATTTATTGTTACCAGGCTGTAAATAATTTTAAAACGAACCCTATTAACTTTAAATATTTTTAAATACAAAATTCTCTACATTTCAATATAAAAATTTACATACCATTTTTTACTAAACACATTAAAATTTTTTCACATAAAATTATTACATTAATATTCTATAGCGATCTTTCCTAATGGTGATTCTCTCACATTCTAAAAAAATTTTTTATAAATCTTAAATTAGTTTTACATTTATTAATTAATATATAAATTTAAAGTAGTTACCTTTTTAAAAACAATTCTATAATTATTAAATAGCTTCTTCATTTTTACACTATAATTCACTTTTTTTAACAAATAAAACTGTTTTCCTTTGGGAGAATAAGTTTAACATTAAAAATTATTTCTTTAGGAACCTTACAAATATACCAACTGAAATCTTACTTGGAAAGAAAGATTATTTCCATCAAGTTCAAAACGTTCACCAAATTTCTCAATAATTTACATATATCCTAAACATTTATGTCGCCCTCTACTGGGAAAAACTTTTTGGGATTGTTAAACTTTTACCGAAGGTTCCTGCTCAATGCGGTGCAAAAACAAGTGATCTTGTGCGAATATTTATGGGGAAACGGCAAAAATGACAATAAACTGATCACTTGGTCTGAAGAGGCCCAGCATGCATTCATGCATTGTAAACAGAGTCTAGCACAAGCAACATTACTTATCCTCCATCTGCAACTGCCAAATTGGCACTTTGCATGGATGCATCCAATTTCGCGATCAGAGGTGCTCTACATCAGATTACTGGAAACAACATCGAGCCCCTTGGTTTTTTCATGGAAGCTCTCACAAACTGAGAAAGTCTACAGTGCCTATGATTGAGAACTCTTGACAGCATTTGCTACAATCAAACATTTTCACCATATGCTGGAAGATCGCCAGTTTCAAATATGGATGGATCATAAACCCCTAATTTTTGCATTTCAGCAGAGCTGACAAAAACTCCCCAAGATAACAATGCCAGTTAAACTTCGTAGCCCAGTTTATGATTGATATACGGTTTATTAAAGTCTCTGAGAATACTGTTGCAGATACTCTCTCGCGAATCGCATCAGTACAAGCACTGCCAGTTGTCGACTATGATGACATTGCTCAAGCCCATAGTCAGGATGCAGAGCTAACAGAACTGTTAAAGAAGTCAGTCAGCGTTACAATCAGGGCTGGGGAGCTGGAGCTGGAGTCGGAGTCGGAGCCTGGAGCATGGAGCCAGGAAGTTTTGGAGGAGCCAGAGCTAAGCTGATCAAATTCAGTGGAGCCGGAGCCATTAAAATTTCTGCTGGCTCCAGCTCCTAACCATCTACCATAAATGTCAAACCCCAAATATTTTTAATTAATAGGAGAATATAGTATCATTTCGCATATCCTGACAAAAATAAAAATTAATAAATATCCTGACAAAAATCAGGGTAGACTTAAGTACGATTTAATTATCGAATTAAATTTATACTATAAATATTTTATTTAATTGTTAATCTTAAATAATATCAACAGATATACAGGAACATTTATTGAGTTTCATTCTATGAATTTTAATCATGCCATTTTGTAATAATCCTCAGCGGATATTTATGACGACAGTTATTTGATTTGTTTTGTTAAATTAAACTTATCATCAAATATAAAAAATATATGTCATCTTTTAATTTTACACTAATGTTAAACCCCAAATATTTTTAATTAATAGGAAAATATAATATCATTTCGCATATCCCGACAAAAATAAAAAATAATAAATATCCTGACAAAAATCAGGGTAGACTTAAGTACGATTTAATTATCGAATTAAATCGTACTTATGTCTATCCTGATTTTTGTTTTGTAAATTATCGTAGTTAATCAAACAATTTACATTAGTATTGGCGTTTAGTCAATTCAGCTATACCAACATTTTGATACAGGTAATTCACATGTTGAAAATTTTACCGTCTCCCACGTGGTTTTGTTTTCGGTTTTGGTTTTGGTTTTCACAATTGCCCATGAATTTCAAAATTGAAGAACATACAGGTTCGAAGATACTTACCTGATATCCTTCTGAGTAAATTTAGAATGACGAATGAAAATATAACTTGAAGAGGAACTTATTCATTGCTTTCATTTTAACATCATAAAATAAAAAATTTTTGTTAACTTGTAAATATTCACATCTGTTCTCAACGTAGAATTTATGTATTCTAAGCGAATTCAGACATAATATATAAATCTATATCACAGATACAACTAAAACAAGTAGACCATAGCTTCCAATTGCAAGCATCTTAATTGAAATTTCGCAAGGTATATAGATATAAGGTAGAGCCACTTGGCTGCGCGAGAAATGGCTTCTGCGAGTCTATCCTGATTTTTGTTTTGTAAATTATCGTAATCAAACAATTTACATTAGTAATGGCGTTTAATCAATTCAGCTATACCAACATTTTGATACAGGTAATTCACATGTTGAAAATTTTACCGTCTCCCATGTGGTTTTGTTTTCGGTTTTGGTTTTGGTTTTCACAATTGCACATGAATCTTAAAATTGAAGAAAATGCAGGTTCGAAGATACTTACCTGATATCCATCTGACTAAATTTAGAATGATGAATGAAAATATAACTTGAAAAGGAACTTGATTCATTGCTTTCATTTTAACATCATAAAATAAAAAATTTTTGTTAACTTGTAAATATTCACATCCGTTCTCAACGTAGAATTTATGTATTCTAAACGAATTCAGACATAATATATAAATCTATATCACAGATACAAACTAAAACAAGTAGACATCGCTTCCAATTGCAAGCATCTCAATTAGAATTTCGTACACAAGCACCGAAGCGCATACACTGGATATGACGTCATCGGATAGTTGTGTCCAATGGTCCAATGTGTAATCAACAAACTGAAATCGTTTAAAATCAATTATTAAATCATAAATTTAATTCCTGTTCACAATGTTTATCATTTAAAAATACAAATTTCGAAATTCATAAAGAATAAATGAAATTTATGACAGGAGGTTTCTCAAAATATTAAATAAATGATCTATTCTTTCGTTTCTCCACGGCGCTCCGATTTCTCACGATTTACAGGAAGAATTTTTTTCAGAAAAAGATTGCGCGAAGAATCCTATTCCGAAAATTATTACAGGTAGGCCTCGATTAGTGCGAGTTCGAATAATGCGATTTCGATTAGTGCGTGACTCCGGAGCCGGTGCTGGAGCCACAGCTGGAATATACTGTGGCTCTGGAGCCTGTGCCTGAGCCTAATCTATTTCAAGCCAGTTCCCCAGCCCTGGTTACAATTAAAGAAAATTATCCTACTGGAAGAAGAAACAGAACTATACTGTGATGTCTCAACACAGAAGGCAATGTGAGGAAGTTAACTCTGACCTGTCCTATTTTTATTTTATTATGCACTTTATTATTTATCGTTATATTCTTATTATTTAACCTATTATATTTTAGTTTACGAGTTAACTTATTTCCACCTTCACCGTCGTAGTTAGCAATCACATGATACAGAATCGGGAACCGTCCTCCAGAAGAGCTGTCCTGGCTAATGACGTCATCATCTAATCTAACTAATTTTACCACTGATCCGATACATGAATGTAAGAATGATCCATATTGATGTTCTGTTTGATTTATAAAAAAATTGTAAAGAAGATGACATGAATGAATTACTCTGTAAGCTAATAACTTTAAACTGTTAATAAGAGTATGTAAAAAGCAACACGGGACTGTATGTCACTCGGATATGAAAAGTCTATGAAAACGGCAATAGAACGAGGTGTTGTTTGATAATGACAGGTGTTGTATTGACGTAGAGTTGGCTAACTGACATTAGAATTCTTGTAAAGGTCTATGATTGTTTGAAGTTTATATCGGTGGTGGAGGTAATAGAATTAAGTAATATTTAAGGTTTGTTTCTTGTGAATAACTTGATTTTTGGATATTTGAATTGGATTAAATAAGTTTTGTTGTTTATTTCATTGTGCTTTATTTTGTTTAAATAAAGCTTTAATTAACACTTTTGTAAGTGTTTTGAATGTAATAAATTTTATATTTTTTTATTATCTAATTTGGTTGAGAATTTATTTCAATTATTAGTTAAGTTTCTAACATCGTTTTGTTCGTTCTAGTTCCAACACTTAATCGGTACTTCTAGTTGTAAGTGCCGTTTCCTATTTGGTTTTTACCAGTTAAGACTAATTGTTGTTAGATTGTTTTGAAGTTAATTATTTTTAAGTTAGAGTTTAGTTAAAGACCTGAACTCAGGCCAAACTCTGGATTGCAGAGTCGTGAGTAATTATATTTAAATTGAAACTTAGCTTAAGACCTGAGCTCAGGCCAAACTCTGGATTGCAGAGTCTTTTAGTTTAAGACCTGAGCTCAGGCTGAACTCTGGATTGCAGAGTCGTTCAACTGTTAGGTTTAGTTTGTAATTATTATTATTGATATTCGTTAAAATTCGCAACTTTGCAGCGAGACCATACATTCCTAAAAAATAACAGATTTACAGTATTTCAGGCAATGCACAACTTATCACATCCAGGAATTCATGCCATGAATCGTCTCATAAGGGAGCGGTACGTATGGCCTTCAATCAATGCTGATATAAATCGTTAGGCTAAAACCTGCATACCATGTCAAAGATCAAAGATCTATTGCCACACCTCCAGACCCCTCAGCATAATACCCGTGGCAGAGTCAAGATTTAAACATGTGAATATAGACATTATTGGTCCTCTTCCACCTTCATACAGATTCACCTATTCACTTACGATGCTAGACAGATTCACATGTTGGCTAGAGGTCATTCCCATCAAGTACATAACGGCTGAAATGGTGGCTCAGGCATTTGTGACTGGATGGATTGCCCGTTTTGGAGTGCCCCTATGGGTTACAATGGACAGAGGATGACAGTATGAGTCACAACTATTTACTAAGCTGACCAATCTCTTGGGAACCACCAAGCTGCAAACCACAGCCTTCAACCCAAAAGGCAAATGGCATCATCGAACACCTGTCAACCATTGCAGGCAGCTCTGATAAGCAAAATGATCGAGCATTGGATCGATAGCCTCCCAATCATACTATTGGAACTATGCTCAGTGTTCAAGGCAGACTTAGGTACAACATGTGCCGAGATGGTATATGGTACCACATTGCGACTGCCTGGAGAAATTTTAGTGCCAATCATTACACATCCTACCTGTCCAACAGAGTTTGTCAAAAGACTCCATGGTGACATGCAGCAGATGGCCCCAAATCCAACTTCAGCACATACCTGACAGAAAACCTTTGTTCATCCACAGCTGTCTTCTAGCACACGTGTTTATAAGGTGTGATGCACATAAAAGGTAATTACAACCAACATATACCGGACCATACAAAGTGATTGAAAAGAAGAACAAATATTTTGCATTGGAAGTAAATGGAAAAAAAGCAATGGTGTACATTGATCGACTCAAGCTTGTATTTCTAGAAAATGAAGAAAATTCGAATTACTTAGAAATCGATAGCTCATCACATACTCAAGTTGAGAAAACAACCCGCTCTGGATGGTGAGTTCATTTTCCAAAGAAGTTCACATGCCTGTTGTCACTAGAGGGGGGTACTGTGGCAACTGCCGCAAGAGGGCATGACATGGAGAGCAGCCAGCTAGTGAACCCAACTGATGTCACTTTTTGCTCTGACCTCTCGACGAGCTGGACTGTTTCCTACACGCTGCTACTTGTGGCCCCATGTGGATCAAATTCTCATCATGTATATCTCATATGTATAAGTTTTGTATATATTGTGTATTATTTATAAAATATATTTTTTATTTAATAGTATATGTCACATACGAGATGTGACAATTAAATAACTGGACTAGTGTTAAAAATTAGCTTTATTGAAAACATTATACAAGTATTTTTAGTCCCCTTCAACATACTCCCCTTCCCTATCAATACATCGCTGCATACGAGTTTTCCACTGTTCAAAGCAGTGCTGCAGGTCATTAGGTGTCACCTTCTTCAGTAAGTCTGCCGTTTTTGCCTTCACCTCT
>AYEL01024706.1:0-20087 GCA_000484575.1 Olivierus martensii
TTTGCCATTTGGAAGCATGATTGGTGGAGAAACATGGATCTTCCAGCAAGATAATGCTCCAATTCACACTTCCAATGATATGCAGAAGTGGTTGAAAGAGCAAAACATCACTACTATGAAGTGGCCTGCCCGAAGTCCAGACTTAGACCCCATAAAAAATCTATGGGGAATAATGGCAAGGTGTGTTTATGCCTCAAGTCAAATATGAATCTGTGCAGGAGCTACAAACTGCGAGAGAAGATTGCTGGTATAATCTTGAGCCAACAGTGTTACAAAAACTCATTATGTCATTAAATAATCGTGTTTTTGATGTTATCAAAGCCAATGGGAAATATATTGGGCGATAAAATATGAATTATGTAGTTTCATTAAGTAATAAAATATTTTGTTCAAGTAAAAGCAGGTATTTCCTATATTTATGGGACAGCTGTTTTTTCAAATTTTGGAATTTGCAGACAAATTAACATCAACAGAAGTTGTTCACATTACTGAGATTTTTGCATTGTTTATGCAAATCATGCAGCAACATTACATCATGATTCTATTATTGGTTTTTATGACATCGCCACAAAAAACAGTTTCCTATACTTTTGGGACGCACCTTACTGTGTATATATATATAGTACTATATAGAAAACAAAATTTTTGGAAGCAAATAGATATAACAGACTTCACCTATAGCAACAGATGACTGGCACGTTTCAAATAACAGAGGAGCATTCCACAAGCGTTGCGGCATAGTGAAACATTAACAAGACTTCAAATCATGTGACTAGTCGCTATGGAAACAATCCAATTCTTAAGATCGTAAATTTTCTACAACCTAGGTGTGAACCAGGCTTAAAGAGACGTGATCAACTGTTAACTCCATCTCTTACCTGCTGGTTACAAATGAATCCAGAGTGTTTTTAATATATACAGTGCTGATGAACTTCAGGATATGAATCACCTTATATGCCCCTGGCAGATTAACCAGGATAAATATAATACCAAAAGGAATATTTGTTTGGTCATTTCTACTGGCGGATGGCAGATGGCATATTATCGGGGTGTGCCTATTCCATTAACATAGGGAAGATTTGTTCTGCCAAATTTCTTGGCAGTCAGCGAGGGTAGTGGCTTAACAGGGGACATCTTATTGGAGTTTGACTGTATTATTTAACAATTGGTACAGAAGTATAATAATAATTATATTAATTAATTTTTACTGCTTATATAAATTCTATTATTAACTTATACTATTGTACTTACAACTAAGCTGTATTGTCACTGTTTATGTACAAACTGTTGACAGTGTTGCATAGTCATTAGATTATGATTAACTTCTAATTAAAGAGTTTTTACTGTTTCTAAATACTGTATAACTCATGTATAGCTGACCCTTGTCTTTAGTTTGAAAATCTATAAAATGTGAAAGCTATGTATAAGCCACCTTCCTAACTTCAAGTGTTAGAACAATATGATATTTATTGAAATAAATCAATAATTTCTTTTATAATTTTTAAAATTTTCTAAATCCTGTTCACTATTGGAATAAATAAGGCCACTTTAGACAAAATGTCAAACTTACAGCATTGAAATATAGTGATGCAATGCAGTGTGATGAAAAACTGGATGGAGAGCAGAACATGACTGTGTTGCTACATCATGTGTAGTTGTATCTCTTTATAATGCAATTTTATTGAAATGTTTGTTCAGCAGAAAAATATCAGAAATATTAAAATTTTTCACCATTTCTAAATCTCAACAAAAATATTTAACAAAGTTTTTTGATAAAAAAAAATGGATATCAAAACATGTAACAAATTTTTTTGCAACTGATGGGAGTGGGAAGTCAATCAGCACACACGCAATTATCAAAAGTACAAAACTGATATCTGAAATCAGTTGAAAAATAATCATATTGTATTTTTGAACTATCAGACCTATCTGAAAATGCAGACATTGCCAATCAAAAACATCTGAGATCACTATACAGCAGCAGCTCTTAAACTGTGGTCTGCGGACCCCTGGGGGTCCATGAAGCTATTACCGGGGATCCGCGAAATTATAAAAAATGGCTGCAAACAGTTCAAGATGATGATGAAAAGGCAAGAAGCGCGGAGCAATAAAAAAATATTTTTAAGGCAATAAATAAAACATGAAACTATTATTATTATGTTCTGTGATTTTTATGTATTTTTTTATTTTTATATCATATTGCTAAAAAGTTATTTAATATTTTCATTATTATTTGTATTTTTGTCAGAAGTTGACTTTTTTCATGTTTCTATATTTTATATAACTAATAAACACTGTACGAAAAATTTTTTTTAGTGTCTGGGTTTCAATCACTGACTAGGTGGCAACATTGTGCACTTATCCCCTCCATGTTACTCCTGTGTGCTGTGTGTGCTACACATGTCTCCTGGCACACATTGAGAAGCAGGGGACACAGGTGACGCAGAGCTGCACAGCACAGAATTTTGTGTTCAGGCAGTTTACGTAGACATGCACAAATTGATACGCAGAGCAGGGCAGGGCAGCAATGTGCCTGTCCAACACAGTGTGAGTGACACAGTTTCCTGTGCAAGTGTCAGATAGTACAATATGATATGGTGTTAAAACACTTAAATTAAATTGTTTCTATACACATTTTAGGACTTATTTATTTATCTGATATGTATCTGGTTCTATGTTTTAATTAAACAAATAAAGTTGTAAAAATGTAAGCAATGTGGAAAGGCTTTAATTTATAAATAAGAAAGTCTTAACACTAATAGTCTCCAAAGAGAAATACTAATATCTTCTTTGTAATCCGATTCTGAACTTAAATAAGTTCTTCCATAATTCTAAAACAAACTCAGCCACAAGAACTGTTTGGCAATGTGTGCATGGAGCTGTGTCATGTCAAGGGCAAGTCTCAGCATGCAGTCCTGTCCTGCGCTGTATACCTGTGTCTCAATGTGCGCTTTGGCTTTCTGTTGTGCCTTCAGTTGTGATTGTTTACTGCTTCCAGCTACATCGTGTTCAATCATCCTGGCTGTATCTGCTACACACCGCTTTTGCTACTTGATTTTGACAGGTAAACACAAAACACCATTAAATCCTTTTAAAAAGTATTTTACCCAGCTCTGATTGTATATTATATATATTACAATAATAATTCGTTATTTTTTATATTATTGTAGTTCTATGTTAATTATTTGGCCCATAAAATGGATCGTTGGCTAAAAACTGAATCTACACTGAAACAAAATATAGATGAAAGTGACTCAGATGATGGAGCATCAACATTGAAATCCATCAAGAAACGTAAAATTAGAAAATATTTTGATGAGTATTTATCATTTGGATTCACATATATATGCAATAAAGATGTGGAAAGACCTGTCTGTGTTCTATGTTGTGAAAGTTTATCAAACGAAAGTATGAAACCTGCCAAACTCCAATGTCATTTGCAAACAAAACACAATGAACACATTAGTAAGTCTATCGATTTTTTTTAAATCAAAAAACGAGAACTTGCTTCAAGTCAAAATCTGATGCAAAAGACCACAACTGGTGGTATCAATAAAAAAGCAGTAAAAGCATCATATGAAGTATCCCTATTAATACTGTAGCAAAAGCTGGAAAACCCCATAATATAGCAGAGCAACTAATTCTTCCTGCTACAAAAGTAATAATGAATACAATGTTGGGGGCTAAAGCAACAAAAGATATTAATTTGTTTTTTTTATTGAATGATACAGTCAAGAATAGGATTGAAGATGTCATGTAATATAAAAGAGCAGTTAATTTCAAGAGTGCTCAAAAGTCAATATTACTCACTACAATTGGATGAGAGTACCGACGTCTCTAATAATGCTAATTTGTTAGCATTTATTAGATATGAATTTGAATATAAAATACAAGAGGATTTGTTATTTTGTGATTCACTACCTTCGTGTACTACAGCTAAAGCCATATTTAATAGTTTGAATCATTTTATAACCAAAAAATGAAATCGAGTGGTGAAAATATGTTGGAATTTGCACTGATGGGACTCGTGCAATGTCAGGAACAAGAACTGGATTGATTGCTCTTATTAAAGGTGTAGCACCTCAGGTCATTTGGAACCATTGCTGCATACATAGGAAATCACTAGTATCCAAAAATATGTCAACAGATTTGAAAAAAACATTGGATGAAGTTATTAAAGTAGTCAATTTCATTAAGGCTCGTCCACTTAATTCCTGAGTTTTTAAAGTTTTGTGCAAGGAGATGGGAAGTCAACATATACATCTTTTATTACACACAGAAGTATGTTGGTTGTGACGTGGGAAAGTACTCAATCGCCTTTTTGAGCTTCGTGATGAAATACGATTATTTTTAATGGATACGCAATTTGAACTGAATGGATGTTTTAATGATTTTTCCTGGTTAGCTAAGGTTGCTTACTTGGCTGATATTTTTACTTATTTAAATGAACTGAATTTGAGCCTACAAGGTGCAGCTGCAAATATATTTAAAGTTGAAGATAAAATAGAAGCGATTATAAAAAAAATCGATTTGTGGTCGAAACGCATTCACATCTGTAGATATGAGTCTTTTCCAACACACAACGATTTTATAGAAACTTCGAATAAAGAGCTCCCTAATGAAACACAGCAGATTTTTGTTAAACATTTAATGGCTCTAAAAAGCAGCTTTAGGAATTATTTTCCCAGTCCTGATTCTGGCAACAACTGAATTAGAGATCCATTCAACATGGAAGTTACTAATGCTAAACATTTATCTATACTTAAACAAGATATTCTCGTGGAATTATCATGCGATACATCTTTCAAACTACAATTCAACAAAACTGAACTCACAAGTTTTTGGTTACTTCTCAGATCTGATTACCCTGCACTTGCAAATAATGTACTCAAGCATTTGATTCTGTTCTGCACAACATATTTATCTGAACAGGCTTTTTCGGTACTGTTATATATGAAATCAAAGTATAGAAACAAACTCAATGTAGAAGCGGACCTCAGAATAAAACTTTCCAACATAGAGCCTGACATTGCGGTTCTGGTTTCAAGAAAACAACTGCACCCATCTCATTAAATAAAAATTATTTACAGAAAACATCATAATAAGATCTATTTTGAACAATATTTGATCAAGAAATGTTTGTATGAGTTTAATGTATTATAATTTGTAACTTTTTAAATTCTTTTTACTACTATTTTTATTCATTTTATGTTTTTTATTCTATATCCTAATAAAAATGTTCATCTCTATAAATGCACAAGACCATTTATTAGAATAACCAGCGATACATTTTTAGTAATAATTATTATAATGTAATGCCTATAAGATTATTGAATCAGTAATTAAGCATCAAGAATGACGTAAAATACCTTGGGTTGGGATCAGGTCTGCAAAAAAAAATGATGTTCAAGAGAGGGTTCTCGGACTACATAAGTTTAAAAACCGCTGCTATACAGTGTTTCCATTTAATATTAACTGATGATGCATGCATTAGCAGCAGCCATATTTGGTCATAAAAAAAAGGATTGATCTATGCATTCCTGATTTTAAAATATTAATTTAAATATGAACATTTACATAAGTCTACAAATTTTCAATAATATAATTGAGAATGAATAAATATAGTGCATCCAACTGCTATCATATGACATGCTATTAGTGCAAAAAGGACCACTTCATATATTTTCGATTGTATCTGTGTAGTATCCAATATTTAAATATTTACAAAAATATTAATTAATGTACATACAGCTATAGAAATCCACATTTTTTTAACAAAAAAAATCTAAAGAATCAATAAGATGATGATTTTTGTTAGGAATAAATATAGTGATGCATGGGGCTGATGCGAAGGTGCAATCAGGACATGGTGTGATTGAATCAGCAAATTTTACCATCTTGCTGAAAATTTTCAGATTTTTGATTGGCCATATATTGGGTGTCTCAGACCACCCATACACCTATTTGGAGTGTCCAGATGGCCACATGGTAATGCATCAGCATGTTGCACCGACATATGTGATTTGATTTGTAAATTATCTTAATATTTGTATTAATTTTTAAATAATATTAATATGAAAATTTTTTTAATTTTATGTAAATTATTTGGGCAAGATAAATACTAGCTGTAAGATGGCAGCTTTTCTTCTGGTGTGATGCTCGAATCTCATCTTGTCCATTGTGAACTATTGTGGTGTGTCAATGTTGGTAAATGGAAAGTTATTGCCTATGAATTATAAATATTTATGTATCATTTTATAAATGTTTTGCTATTAATTTAAAATTAACCAACATTAAAGTAAGATGTTATTTTTTGGTAGACTGATTTATTTTTTTTTTATTGTCTGAATTTGGTGACTCAAATGTTTTTTACTTAGGGACAAGCTTGTCTAGAATATCACATGTCATGACCAGGCTGATGGGCTTGATAGTCATGTGGAACTAAAGTTGAATTTACAAAGATTCATACTTCTACTACATAGTAATTCGGTCCTTCTACACTAATGTGGCATAATATGAATTCAAGACATTGGGCTTTTAACTGTGTTTCTGGGTTAACTAGTTATGGTTCAATATGAGCACCATTTTCTGCGATGCAAGCATCAACTCTGATTGGGAAGGAATTTGTTGCTTGAAGAATTTCATCTGCATTTAAAGATCAAACTGCTTCAATTATCCTATGAATCATACTATCTCTTGCAGTTGGACATTCACTGTACACCAAGTCTTTCAACCTTCCCCACAAATAAAAATCTATAACAGTCACATCAGGTAATTGGAGTAGATAATTGAGTGGGCCTTATTTGCCAATCCATTTGTTGGGGAAAATAGTGTTCAGTATTCAACGAGTAATTTTCAATTTATGAGATGAGCATCTGTCTTATTGAAATCATATGTCCAGGTGTAATTGAGAGGAAGATCTTCTAGCAATAAGGGAGATCTGTCTCCAGCATGGTTGCATACTGAGCTCCACTTAGATTTCCTTCAATAAAAATAGGACCTATGATCTCACTCTTAATAATGCTGCACCAAACATTAATTTTCCACATATGTTGATAATCTATTTCTCTAAGCCAGCAGGATTAATTTGATCAATAGACAACAGTTCAGGTATTGACAGATCTCACTTTTAAATGTACATTCATCAGACCATAAAATTTTATGGTGAAAATCAGGTAGTTGCTTTCAAATCCAGTTGCAAAATGCAAGTCTCTAGCAGAAATCATCGCAGTTCAATGCTTGGTGCAGGGACATTTTGTAAGGGTGAAACTTAGCATCTCTCAAAATGTGCCAAATATTAGCCATGTCTAATACCAGAATCTCTTTCTTGGCTTCTTATGGAATCAGGATAGTTAGCTTCAACTGATGCAAGAATATTCACAGCTCTTTCATCTGTAAGTATTCAATGGATCTATCTATTTCTGTTAGATGAGGCTGTATAATTTCTTTAGTTTTGATTTGGTTAGCCAAATACAAAAAAACATTCCATGATAGAGGAGTACCAAGTGGAAGATTGTGGTGTGAGCATTATGCTCACACCACAATTTTTTAGCTGCAGGAAATAACCTTGACACTCACTCAGAATCAACAGCATATCATATGCTTCTTCATTCAAATAAGATATCACTAGAGAGCTCACTTTGTTGCTATACCTGTCCAATCTTCAGTTTAAACTACAGTGGACTGTATCTTATCACTCACTAAAAGATAAGATTTACAGTTGTTGATACTGAACGTTCAGAACTGAAATATAGTGCATCTAGTGATATCAGAAGTTCTTCATCACAATATCAAGATCATCTCGCAAATCCAAATTAAAAAATATGTTTAATAAATTATCATGTTTAAAAATTAGGCTCCCAGAAGGGATTGCTCATTTTCAGCCAGTATAGGATATTAATGCATCATCATTTGATAAGCATATTAAGTTACTTATCAAACTTTTTGGAAGATTTGATAAAACTTCATATCATTTAAAAATGAGTGTTTTTTCTGTTCTTTTTTTAATGTCCCTTTCCAATCAATGTGATTACTAAGAGTCAGGGCCAATTCCAACTACGAGCTGCACACATACCTGTAGAATGGGCTGGATGGTGAAAGATAGGGGTCATTGGGCCTAACCCAAAATCCTGGAAAACTTATCATAAGATGCCACACCCATGATGCAAACCCAAATTCAGCATTTTATGAAAAGTAGGGGCAGATTTGCATAATAACACATTGGTGCGCTGTGCTGATGTGTTACCACGCTTCCATCCAGACACTCCAAATGGGTGTACGGTGGTCTAAGACACCTGTACACCATTTGGAGCCAACCCCTTCTTCAGAAATTTTTTCTGGGAAAAATTTCTCAGTTTATACATGAGTATATATGGTAGTTGTTTTAACTTTAGTTTCATTTTTAATTGATTTTGATTATTTTGTAAAATAATAATAATGACTACTGACTAGGGAAAGTTAATTTTTGTGGAGGAATCTGATATTATAAAATGAATTTTAAGAATTTAAAATTTTTAAAATTTTTTTAAGAAACATTATTACTTTAAAATTACAAAATTGTTTTATTGTAATAAAACAATTTTGTTGTATAAACATATTGCATTCTTAAAATTTTAAGAAATTTTATGTTTATATTACAATATCAATTATTAAATATTTTGAATATCAGTCCTGAATTTATATATATTACAAGTATTTCCCAGTTTATGTATTGTGTATAATTAGGATTAATGTTTTTATGTAAATCAAATTTTACATAAGTTAGGAAAATAATTTTTTATAAAAGAAATTTTCAGAACGGTGAATTATAGTGATTACCGTACTTTATTTTATGATAGTTATGACAACATAATGTTCCCTGACTGTAAGAAAATTCCACATATAATAATATTGTACTAGTAATATCATATTTAAAATCAAAAATCAATATACAAGTATTCCTATTTATGATGAGATTCAATTGAGTCCTGAGGTATAAATCAATGTGATTATAAGCCAGAAATATCCTAAAAATATGACTTGCCCTCCACCAGTATTTATTATAACATAATACATTATAATAATAAACCTAGCTAACACAATTACAGAAATTAGACAGAATAAGAATGCTCTCACTATATCAGACCACAAGCAATATCACTATATTGCTTGTGGAATCATGCTCATATGAATTGCATTGACCAATTAATCACTATGAGTGGTTGTAAGTCCAGAACTACCTCTGGACAATATGAATAAAAGTTAACTGAACTTTTTAATATTGTAAACCAACATTCTATATTTTATTTTTATTATTATACTGTATTTTCTCATATTACTTGCATATTCATTTAGAAATACAAATTTTATGAGGAAAGGAAAATGCTGATAATATGAACATTCAACTTTTAATGCAAAGTTTGTGGGCCTATGTTTTTGGAAAAAATACTGTAAAATGCATTCATTTTATATTTCAATTAAATAATAATAATTATAATATTTTTACTTTTATTTGGTTTTTCAGTTAGTTTTATAAAATTTCGTAAATTAATCAATCCATAAAATATTTCATAGTTATTAATAATAGATAACAAAAAAATTAAAAATGAAAACTTTAATATTTTCTGAAATGTAACAACATACTTGATCTTCCATGGATGTAGAGAAAAAATTGCCACCAACAGGGGATAACATCAATAGAAATTCTGTCCTTCTGGTGGTGGTATTACATGAGGAGAGATCAAAAAGACTTATCTTCATTATGATGCAGATATGCTAGGGATCTGAAATTTGATCCTCCAATTCTTCCATCTCTACATATCCCTCTCTTAGGGCCATATATTTCTCACATTTGTGGAACAGTTGTTTAATCTTGTCTTTGTAGAAGTTGGCAGATTTGGAGGCAAACCAGCTCTCCACAGCAGCAATCATCTCCTCATCATTGAAGAAACTTCTTTCCTATAAATATTTTTTCAGGAAGAATTTTGAAACAGGAAGAAATTTGAAGGTGCCAGGTTGAGAGATAGGGCAAGGTTTCATAGCCATATTTCACAGAAAAGTGTGTTTCTGCAGCTTGATGTACAGATGCATTATCAGCTAACAACAACATATGTTTTGACAGCAAATCATGTCTTTTTTCCTTGATACTGACCTGTAACTTTTTAGCAAGCTCGTGTAATATGCCCCTGTTAATGTTAACTCTTTCTGTAAGTAATCTGTCAATATGACACTTTTGCTATCCAAAAACACAAATAACATGGTCTTTCTGGACAGCCTTCTCTTGGGTCATCCTGTAGGTTGCTGCAACCACATTTGAATTCCTATTTCCATTATTTCAGTCTCATATGATGGACATTCCTTGCCATATACAGCTGACATCTCTTTGTGAATTGCTTGTGCAGTTTTTTGCTTGAAGATTAAGGAACCATATCACGGCTTGATATTCAATTTTGTTCAGCATGACATTGATCTATTATCATGCTTCTAATTCCAGTTAAATAGGAACTGTCAAAACAAAAAGGTATATTTATTAATAAGACAGTAACTTATCATTGTTTACAATTACATACAGTCGATTCTCATTATTCGCGAAAATTTATTTGTAACCACAAAATCGATTTTTGTGGCACTTTTGTGCTTATACGCAATTCCTGCTGAGTGGCAAAAATGTCTCTCTCTCAAATAAAGAAAATTGTTTGTTACCAAACATACATAGAACAACAGAACCAGATTACAGACTTTTCCACAGAAATGACAGACTTTTCCACAGAAATGATAGACTTTTCCACAGAACGACACAGAGATTATATTTGTTACCAAACGTAATCTCTGTGTAGTTCTGTGGAAAAGTCTCATTACCTATCCTCGCTCACTCCACAGATCTGCAGTCTGTGGAGTGAGTGAAACAAAGCCTGTTCATATCGTCTTCAGGTCTAACAGAAGAATGTGACTCTATGCTTGAATGCAGCCTCAAATTTAGGTGCTTGACTTCCTGAGAATTTACTCCATATGCAGAGATTTTAGAAGATCTGAGGCAAAAAGTGACGCAATTTTTCGATGCAGTTCAAGAAGACAATGTGTCAGTTGCCACATCAAATATCCTGGAACATCAAACAACTACTCATCAAAATTAAGATTTTATTTAGAATACTTTATAGTTAGTGTTTTAAAAAGTTAAATAAAGATTGCTGTAATTATAATATTGTATATAGTACTGTACACTACATATACTGTAGCAGTGCCAGCCTTCTCTATAAAGGGGCCTGGGTGCAAGAAACTTTTTGGGGCCCTAAAATATTTTTCATAGGTAAAAATAAAGGGATTCGAAATAAACATATATTGCATAATATGTCTTTATTTAGGCTAAATATGCGATTTTTTTTGCTATTTCATTAATCATTTCGGAAAAATTACAATTTTTGGCAATTTCCTTTCGATGCTTAATATAGCAAGTGCATTTAAGTGTTCTTAATACTAGTGTTGAACATCGATAAAGCCATCGAAAGGTAACATCGATGTTAGAAAATCGGTCCCAAAAGCATCAATGTTTTTTTTTTTTTTTAACAGCTGCATTGACATATTCTTCATTTATTTCCCAGTATTTTATCAACCGCTTTAATTTATTAGCTAGATACTCGCTAATATACCGTTCTTTCAATATAAAAACATCCAATTCTACATTGCATAAATTATTTTCCTCATCTATAAAGTGGACAGTCAAACTAATGTAACTCCTCTTCTGGATGTCTGTCCATAAATTAGTTGTCAATGTTTGACTATGGATACCATATAACTATATTTATTGAAAATTAATCTTTTAATCATTGGTCGGGAAGGAATTTTGTATAAAGATGCTATTTTCTTTACGAAATGTTAAAAACCTTTACGATCCAAATATTCAATGGCATATTATTGTCTTTACACACTATAAATATAAGAGCTTGATTTATCTTATTTTCTGTTGATTCACCTGATTTGAACTCCTCAATGCTCCTAAACGTCTCAGAAATTTTCTTTGTTCTCCTGAGTGATGATGATGCTTCGTCAGTGTCTTGATAACACTTTTCTTCCTTCTGCAAGTCTTTCTGAACTCCAAGAACTTGTGGATGTTTGCTTTCAAGATGGTGCCTTAAATTCGTGATATTACCATTAGTTTTCAGTTCTTTTGAATAATATATGCAAATTGCAGAATTACTTTTATTTTTAACAAAATTTTGCCGCAGAAAGGTTTTTGGAGGCATACTTACTGAGCCACAAAGATATAAATACTTTGAAATAAAAAAAAGAAACCGAAAGCATTACGAATATTAATTAAATGATGATAATAAAGTCTCTCATGTGACAAATATAAGCACTAAATCAATATTGCCAGATGGATTGTCGAATTTTCCTAATACAAAACTAAAAAAATAAATAAAATCATCACCAATTATAAAAAATTCCATTTTATAAAAATATTATGGTAATATTACTTAACCCAAACGTCAATTCTACTACATAAACAGAGAAAACATCGAACATCGATACCGAAACATCAATGTTCATAAAACATCGACCTCTAAGGCTGAATTCACACGTACCATAGCAGAACCACACTACAACTACAAAACTGTGATCGGTTTGTGGATGGTCGTGAAATATAATTATATTAATATAGAAACGCATAATCTAAGTCAGATGGATCACTAACTGAAGTTGGTTTCAACCACTGTCAAAACGCGTGGTCCTTGTGAGTTAGATTATGCATTTCTATATTAATATAGTTATAATTCACGACCGTCCACAAACCCACCATTGTTTTGTGGTAGTGGTGTGGTTCTGTTGTGGTATGTGTGAGTTCAGCCTAAACATCGACATCTAAAACATCAAACATTGATATCAAAACCTTGATGTTCGATATTCAACACTACTTCATACATACTTGACCAAAGATAAAATTCTTTATTAATTTTTATTTGCTAAAAGAACGCTTTACACTTGCTATAGTAACTGGTAATACATCTTTTTTTGATCCAAGATCAATTCTCGCAACAAATCAATTTCCAGGATTAGATATTCAATTACATCTTTACTATAAAGTTTTACAAAATCTTTTAAACAGTTTTCTAGTTTATTTTTTCTAATATTTTTTATATTTGTAATTAATTTAAAATTGGAAATAATACTAGGTATACTTTTAAATCTTTCATCTATTTGTATAATGACAGTATCAATCACAATGTTGAAAAAGTAACATCTAAATTCCTCTACTGAGGGTTGTAAAATTTCATCTTCTTTTAGTTCGGAAAATAACCTTTTTTGAATTCTTTTTTCAGAGAAATCTTCTTAAATATTCAACTTTTGTGCTATCGTTTTTGCATCATCTAAAAATGTGTTAAATTTTGATCTTAAATTTTGGATTTCATTTTTAATTTTATTTACTAAATTAAAAGCAGAGTCAAGAACAATTGTTTTTGCTTGAAATAGTTTATTGATACTATTAATTTTTGACAATATTGTAAACCATGTCGATAAGCATAAAATAAATGGCATTTCTTGTAATGAATCTAATAGACTTTTAGCTTAGATACTAATGTGTTATTGTTACTTGCACTAATAAGTTCTTCTAATGCATGACAAATCTGTTCAAACTATGTATACACTGCTTTGACTGCGTCTATTTCAGACTTCCCATCGAGTATCACATAATGGTTTAAGTATAATATTTAAATGCTTTTGTATAACTTCCCACTTTTTTGTAGATGCAGAAAATAAGCAATATAAACGTTCCAATATTCCAAAAAATTTTTACAATGTATGCTACTGGAAGCAGCATCACAAATTATCAAATTGAAAGAATGTGATAAGTAAAGTACATAAATTGCATGAAGGTTTAAACTAAATATTCTAGATTGTACACCTTTATATTTTCCTTTCATATTGCTACTGTTATCGTATGTTTGAAATAAAAGAAAATTTTTAAAAAATTTTTATTTTAAAAAATAAAAATTCTCGTTTTATTTTAAAACTTTTGTTGCCTAATCTGAGATGATGCCAAAAATATTTAAAAATCTTGGATGAGAGATTTGAATACTGTAATACGTGGCTGCTTTTACATAGTCTTTAATTTTATTAAGGACTTTATTACCCAACACAGTAATATTTTCATCTTGAGATCTATGTGCCAAATTTTGCACAATTCTTGTTTTTGTATTTTTAATTCTGTTTACATAATCCGTTAGCACAGGGTCATATTTACCTAATAATTCTATTAGACTTAAAATTTTCCATCATTCGGTGCTCCTATTGTTTCATGGGATCCTCGAAATAATAGATTATTGCTTGTTAAAAATAGAATAACATCTACAATACTTTGAAATAGTAATTTTAGACGTTCTGTTTATTTATTTAGCTTAATTTGATTTGTTTTGGCAATGGTTGAGCATAAATTAAACCTTTTTAATAATTCTTGTCAAGCAATAAAAGAATTAAAGTGACCAACAGAAACCTCATGATCTCGAATTACAGATGACAGTTTTCTCCATTTATTAATTAAAACCATATATAAATTGTGTTGTTAATTGAACTTTTCCTCTTCTTTTGGAAAATAATACATAACAAAAGCAAAATATTGAGTTTTCAGTTTCTGAGTAAACTAACCAGCTGCAAAGCTGTTTCATTATTTGACATTTTTTTAAATAGTACTATGTAGAAAATGATCTATCTTCAACATTCTTAACGAAAGCATCTTGATGATAATGTTTAGATCCGGATTTAACACAAAATAATCTAAATGTATCTGTAATATTATTTGGCCACAAACCTGGATCATTTATATTCACTTGATCACCAACACTATTATCATTTTCATTGTTATTTTCTGTATCCAATACGTTTGTAGAATCATATGCATCTTTTTCGACGAATTCCACCGTTTCTACATTTTCACGGCAAAGTTGTATAACAGAGTTTTCATCTCCAGTCAAAGCTTGAATTGCAGCTGCTGAAGTAGTAGCAATTTTGTTGTCAAATTTATTTTGTAGCCACAAATCCAAATTTATCTGTGACTTTTTGAGATTTTGCTCTTCTTCTTTTTTCTTTTCTGCTAATTTCCTTTTTTGGCACTCAGAGAGATACTTTCTTGGCATAGACATGTTCAAATAATATTAATTTATAAATATTTTAATTCCATGAAATAACAAAGTGAAATATGTACTTACTTTTTACAATATTGCACAAGGAAACTATAAAATATATAATACTATATATTAAACAAGGAAAATATAACACTCAAGGCAGGACTGACTCAAAGAAACTGAACTGAAATTAACCTAGTTTTAGAAACCACAGAAGTTGAGAATTCCTTGATTTGAATAACAAAAACTAAATACTTGCACCATCTAATGAAATTTGCAAGAATTAATTTGTAAAGTGGTGAGGCAAATGGGGTATACAGTAATAATAAGTAACGTAATTATTACGTTATTTTAAATAGTATATAGTAATCTAATAAATATATACATTTTTTCAAATTAAATACATTTGAAAAAATTAATTACATAAAATAAAATTTTAATATAAGCATTTAGTTCATGATCATTTTGGGGCCCCCTCAATTGTGGGGCCCAGGTGCATTGCACCCACTGCACCCCCCCAGATGGCTGGTCCTGTACTGTAGGGGGAACTTGCCTAAATCATACCCTCTAAGAAAACATGCTTCTTACATGAAGAATAACAGAGAAAATGAAACAAAATTAGTAATAAACAAATCTATATTAATAGAATAAACATAATTTATAAAAATTAAAACAGCACATTTAGCAACTTCCAAGTGATAATTTTTATAAATTATCACTTGGAAGTTAAGCAGTTTATTAGAATTATAGAACTATACATAGAATAAACAGTTTTATAAACATAAAGAACAAAAAATAATCAACTTCTATTAATAAAAGCGATTTTATTTAAATGTGGAAAAAGTATGATTTAGGATTAATGTCTCTAAATCATACCATATTTATCTTAATTCGTATTTTCAAATCTAATCATTGGAATCATCACATAAATATTCAAAAGTAGGTCTGTCTATTCCCACATAAAGCTCATGTACATATATTTTGCACTATGTTCATTGTATCATACCAGGGCTGGTTTAACATATGATTGAGCAGAGCATCCACTCAGGGCACCGATATTTAAAGGGCGTAAATGGCGCTGATGCATTTTGTGTTTTGCAATTATTATTGTTGTTGTAGAAAGACACAATTATTTTTTATACTAATTTCTTCCTCTATTACTGCGTTTATCCTAAATACTTAAAATTACTAATTAAAGCACTTTACGCAGTTGGTTATATCTGCATGAAGTACTTTAATTAGTAATTATTTTTTACACATAATTTAAACAGTGCACTATCTCAAGTTCCATTTGTGGACTGTTCTAAGATCTGTCACGTCCACATTGTATATTTGATTTGCTATGACTTTTTCTTTCTCAGTAATATCTTCATATTTATCAAAAAAAAATCCATAACAGTTTTAGAATAGACTTAAGCCATGTGTAAGCTTAAATCGTACTGGTACAATTTAAGCTTACACATGATGGTACGAAATAGGCACATAGATCAACTTTAATTCAAATTTACGGTGCTAGACTATAGGGCACTGACTGTTTATGTAAAACGAGAAGTAAATTTGAAAATAGACATAATTTCATACAGAAATTTGTTTCACTGATTCTCACGAATAGTAATTGTATAAAATCTTTAAGAATCAAGTAAAAATTTTAATGAAAAGTAATCCGAAAACTCATCTTTTTTATATTTTTTCATGGAGTGACTGTACATGTCTCGGTTTGTTTACAAGTGCATGGCTAATTATTGTTTACACTTTCTACTGCTAGAAATGCCTGTAAGTGTCTTAGCTTAGGAGAAACAGCAGGAATATGATTTAGCCAGGGGTATGAATTAGGCAAGTTTCCTCTAATACTGTGAATATAAAAATTGTTGATTAACTGATTAAAAACATTATTATAATGAACATAATTCATATTTTTATTACTTGATAAGAAATAATAATTTCATTGTTATATTCTGTAGAGAAAATGAAGTAAGACAAATTGAAAATAGAGCTAACTCTCATTCATTATTGCACGGTTGACTTTAAAGAACTGAAATAATCATTTTTTTATTTTTTATGGACAAATATTTTAATATTTTTATTAGTCAAAGTAAAGTTGAAAAACATAACTAGGTACTTCTTAATTTGCCACTTCAGGTTTTGACTAGGAAAAACTAATGAAAATCAGGATTTTCAATAAGATATGTTCGGCATTTCGAGTTCAGCCTAGGAAATACTAGAACATCCGACCAGTGTCAGCACATTCTCATTTTGACTAGGAAATTCTAGTATTTCCTGAATTTGGGTTACCTGTAACATATATAATATGCTACCGAAAACGCCGGAGTTGTTAAGCATTTCCAAATTGTAAAACGTTTAAACAGATCTACATTGATTTAAATGAAAGATATATATATGCCTTATAAAATTTGGTGACATAACTAAATCAACCAGAAAATTTCCTAGCAGCATAATCAATATTACAAAAAAATGAAAATGACCAATATCTGAGCCATACACAAGCCAAATCGATTAACTCCACTTTTTGAACTTTGTTAAATTTTAGTGTCAAAACACTCAATTGACTCAACTATTTATAATAAAAATAAATTTTCCTAATAGTTAGGCTTAACACCACTAAATCACAAAAATTTTTTGGCCATCGAATAAAAAATAATTTATTTCAGAAGCCAATTTGATTAACTTCATATTCTAATGTAAATCGTCGCAATAATGCAATTTTTATAAGTATAATGAAAATATTATTATAACATAAAATAATGGAAATATTATATAAATTTATAAGTATTGTATTATGCCTAAATGATATGTAAAAATATAATGAAGTTAGAATTATATTTTTACATATTGTGAAATCATTAAATTAAAAAGATCAATTGAGATACGTGTAGGAAAGGTGCTATACCGTCTATATGAAAGTTTTGGCTAACCACTTTTTATTCAATAAATTTTTGGTTTTAGTCAAGATCTTTCTTCACTCATTTAGGATACGACAATAAGAATTTAGTTAAGTAATTTTTTAATACCGTAGCATATATTAAATAAAAACGGCAAGCTGTTCATTTTGTCATAAAAAAATTAATCAGTTACTATTATATGTGGATATTAATAAAATAATGCCTTTGTAAAATAAATAATTTTATTATATTAAACAAAATAAAAGATGATTAAATACAAAAGTAATAAATTCAATAAAAATAAATAAACTGCTTAACCTCTAATCATAAAGTTCAAATAAAAAGAGCACATTCAGCAGTGTAGTTTCTCAACACAAACTTTAATTAAAACAAAAACGTTTTCAGTATTCTAGATACCATCTTCAGTTGAAAATAATAAAGAACTACAAACGATTTTAAATGTAATCAAACACAAAATTAATTTAAAAATGTTAACATTAGAATAAAAAATAAAAGCAAATAAAAATACAACAGATTTAAAATTAAATCTAAGATTTTTTCTCTAATAGAGATAAATATTTATGTATGTTAAATATTTTTTCTAATAACATACTTCCATGCTGGGCTCAACTCGTCCACTTGCCTAATATTAATGATATTAGCTGTTTCATTAGATTTCAAAATTTCAAGTTTTTCACTTATAGGTAGATCTTTGCAATCATGTACATTTTTAACTATCTTCGTGTCCTGCCATATGATGTTGACATCCTTTTTGTAGGCTTTCTGGGCTAGTGCAGTAACAAAGTTGCCTTTAGAAAATATTGTCTTTGTGTTCTACTATTCTCTCTTTAAAATTTCTAGCAGTAGCCCCTATGTCTTGTGTGGTTATCATCAATATTCCGTAAAGGTATCTTATAAATACCGGACTTATAGTCTTCTGTCCTTTTATCTTTGTTGTTACGGAGCAAATTAAAAATGGTGGGGGATCTCTTATAGATATGGGACTTATTGATGGATTTGAGGGTTTGTTTCACAGTATTACTATTATGGAGCCTGTAAGGTAAGGGGAACCTACAAAACATATCTAGAGTTGGTTCGTTCGAAGTTGAAACTCCTTGTTGGATAGAAGGGGAGAATTTACTTAAAAATTTGGCTCTTTCTTTTGTGTAAATACTTTGCATGAATATCATGCTTTATCCGTGTTTCTTACCACAATCATATATTCGCTCAGCTTCAAGAAGTGAATCATTGCTGCAATGTGTAAAGCTTCTTCTAAAATAAGATGCAAAAGCAGATTTTTTATAAGCCCAAGGGTCAAAAGACCATTTGGGAATGATGACAGGTGTAGTGGTAGGTTTAACAAATACAGTAGTGTTAATAACCCCTCCTGCAGCCCTAATTTTTATATCTAGAAAGTTTACTTTGGATTCGCTCACTTTTGTTAATTTAAGGGTGAGTCCGTATTGTTTTCTGAAAAATGCTCAATAAGAACATCAGCTTTGTGGTTATTTTTCCGGAGGATAAAAATATCGTCCATGTACCTGGAATAAAGAGAGAACTCATTCATAAGGTTATGGTGAAGTTGTTTCTCAACCTCCCTAATAACTATTTCGGCTAAAATCCCCTGCTATGGGACTACCTATACAAAAGTAAGGAGGACCATATGGAGTCTACTGCGACTTAAAGTTACTTCTCACTAGCATGGAACCGCAGCAGAAAATACGCGCATGATGAAAACAGCGCAGTTTGTTGTTATACCGTGGCATAAAAACAGCTACTGTTCAGTGCCTTGAACAGTGCTTCTCAAACTATGGATCACGACCCCAAATGGGGTTGCGAAGCGAAATGCTGGGGTCGAAAAAATTAAATTCAAACACTTGAATTTTAGTTTATATGTAATTTCACAAATGTCCAATATTAACTTATGACAACATAATTTTCAGTGTACAGTGAGTGATCGGTTAATGAACATAATTTGTTCCAAGAAAATGTTCGTTAACCGATCATCGATTTACCATAGGATTTAATGGGAATTTGATTAATTCGTTCCGGAGACCCAAAAAAACATAAATAAAAAATTATATAATTTCTTACT
>AYEL01024707.1:0-13107 GCA_000484575.1 Olivierus martensii
TTCAAAAATATTAAAAACTACTTGCTTAATACGATACTAGATTAAATACAGCTCATTTGCAAGTATGGATTTTATTCATGCTGAATAAAATCCATACTTGCGAATGAGCTGTATTTAATCTAGGAAGGATCATTTTTCTGGTCTTAGAATTATAGCAGTGGATTATTGATGCATCATTCATCTAATAGTGAAAATTTTGTTTCAGTACTGTATGGTCATTAGTTAATTGTTTACAAAACAATTAACTAATGACCATAATTTATACCTGAAATAAGTCCAATGGAGAAAAGGAGGATGTCCAGTCCTCACACGATATCCATTATTTATAATTTTTTTATTTTTCTGTACTGACACGAGGTTCTAAACCAGGGGTGGGCAATTATTTTCTGCCGCGGGCCGGATAAATAATCTTCAGGATGAAATGGGCCATATAAAAATTAAAAAGTACCTAAAGCTTCATTCCTTTCAACTGCTTTCTACTTATTACTTAATTAGGTAAATTCACAGCACTCTACGCAGTTATAAGATCAAACACATTTATTAATTGCTAACGTTTTTGGTGTATTCACACCCTCATCAGGCAAATCACACTACCTTTCGTTTCAGATTAAGAATCTTAATCTGAAACGAAAGGTAGTGTGATTTGCCTGATGAGGGTGTGAATACACCGAAAACGTTAGCAATTAATAAATGTGTTTGATCTTATAACTGCGTAGAGTGCTGTGAATTTACCTAATTAAGTAATAAGTAGAAAGCAGTTGAAAGGAATGAAGCTTTAGGTACTTTTTAATTTTTATATGGCCCATTTCATCCTGAAGATTATTTATCCGGCCCGCGGCAGAAAATAATTGCCCACCCCTGGTTTAGAACCTCGTGTCAGTACAGAAAAATAAAAAAATTATAAATAATGGATATCATGTGAGGACTGGACATCCTCCTTTTCTCCATTGGACTTATTTCAGGTATAAATTATGGTCATTAGTTAATTGTTTTGTAAACAATTAACTAATGACCATACAGTACTGAAACAAAATTTTCACTATTAGATGAATGATGCATCAATAATCCACTGCTATAATTCTAAGACCAGAAAAATGATCCTTCCTAGATTAAATACAGCTCATTCGCAAGTATGGATTTTATTCAGCATGAATAAAATCCATACTTGCAAATGAGCTGTATTTAATCTAGTATCGTATTAAGCAAGTAGTTTTTAATATTTTTGAATGATCCTTCCGTAAATATTTGTAAAACTTATCTCCTCTATTCTAAAATTGTAACTGATTTAAATCATACTTTCATGTTGAATCTAAGATTGAAATATTTGATTATTATATACATCTATTTTAATTAATAATATTTTTTTAATGCAGTTATATACTATATCTAATTTTGAATTAACAAATACAGAAAAACAGTTTATATTTATTTGAACGAACACACACACACACACAGTGATTCACCTAAAGTGTGACAAGCAATTTTCTCTGCAACCACATTAGATAGGAAGTTGATATAAACTGGAAAATATTCATTTTAAAACAATCTTTTATGTGATATATGATTCATTTTGCTGTGATGTCTGTAAATATGAAAAATTGGGGTGTACTTTAAAATTTTGGTAATAATGGCATCTTTTTTTATCATCAATAGAAAATTCTTTTTTCATTAACAAAATTCATTTGAAACATTTTTCAAATAAACTAATAATTTTTGAGGTACAGAGCATTTAAAATTCAGGAAATAGCATAGCCATGTAAACCTTCACTCAGCTGCTCAGAAGCAGCGAGTGTGTTGATGTCACACACAGCTTAGCAATGCAGAGATCCGCATCATGCAGCGTTTACTGCAGCACAGTTTGTTTAAAATGAAAGTGGAAAGAATTATGCCAATTCAAACTTTCACTGCATCAACACAAATGTAATTTATTGCTTTAACAGCAAACAAAAAACTGGTTTGAATTCGACAGAATCCTTTTTACCTTTACTTGTAAACAAATTGTGTTGCAGTGGACTCTGTACTGCTAGGCAGTGAATGACGCCAATGCATTTGCTGCCTCCAAGTAGCTGGACGAAGGTTTATGTGACTGTACTATTTCTGGATTTTAAATGTTCTCTATGTCAAAACTTATTAGTTTACATATTTGAAAAATGCTTCAAATGAATTTTGTTGTTGAAAAAATTTTCTATTGATGATGAAAAAGATGCCATTATTATTAAAATTTTAAAGGACACTCTGATTTTGCCTATTTACAGACATCATAGCATAATAAATCATACATTAAATAAAAGATCATTTCAAAATAAATATTTTCCAGTTTAGATCAATTTCCTATTTAACACAATTGCAGAGAAAACTACTTGCATACTTTACGTGAATCACCTGATATATATATATTTAAGCAACATTACCAATCAACAGAGCCAGCTGGAGGGCGGTGCAAATGGTGCAACTGTACAAGGCTCCACAACACAAAAGGCCTCACAATCTTGAATGATCTAACTCTTGCAAAAGTTAAAAACTGATCATTTCATTATTTGTTAATTTACATTCCGTTTTTCTTGATGAAAATCTACAATCAGATTCTTTTTATTGGCTGGTTTATTTTTTCCAAGAAAAACAGGTGGCTTACATGTCATATGCTAGCTTGACCTATGCTCATTAGTTACTTTGTTGTGATATATCGACTATAACATAAATAATGATGATAAGGCTTGAAGTACTAAATTTCATTTCAGTGATTATTGTGTCGCTACTAGCATAGCCCGATGTCTGTTCGACATATATTCATTGGTTGGTTTGTTGTCATTTATCGGCTATGACACAATCAGTGATGATAATGCCCCAAAATACTGATCTCATCTGATTTGATAGTAATTATTGAACCCTTATAGTGTATAGCGCCAGTAGGAAGGCAGTGTGAACATGCAACTGCACAAGGCCTCACGATCCTGCATAATCTAACTCTTGTTTGAAACCTTTTTTTATTATTAAAAGGACCCGCTGCACGACAACTTTGCACCAGGTCCTGTTTTACTTGGGTCAGTCCTGCCAATCAACTTGTAAAAGCTAACAAAACAATCAAACACTCTAATCAATACTAATCAGGGGATTAACCATAATTCAAATTACGTAAATCATTAACTCAACAGATGGTGGCACCATAGCTTTAATTTAAGTCTGTCTGCCCAGGTTTGCCAAGAGGGCGCCCATGGCTACATAGATAGCCCACCTGGGAGTGCTAGTTTCGGCTTCATCCGATAAGTAAGTCTTCGTAGTAAAATATAAGCTTCCCGAAATGGAATTCTGCCATAGGTCACCGTGATCTAATCAGTTAAAGCATTGGGGCGCTATCCCAAAGATCCCGGTTCGAGTCTGATGCGGTGGCAAAATTTTATTTCGGGAAAATTAATTTAAAAATTATAGTATAATCAAAAATTTTATTTTGGGAAAATTAATTTAAAAATTATAGTATAATCATTTTAAATTACTAGATATGCCACCTTAGTTCTAAATTCTAAATTTAATTAATTAATTATTAACTCAATAGATAGTGGTACCATAGCTTTAATTCAAAAATAATCAGAGAAAATTTAATATAGACTTTGGTCACCAGGGGAAGTTTGGCTGAGGTTGGTTTACATAAAACAATCAAATTTTAGATTTAATTTTTTAATGGTCTTTAGTACAGAAGAAAAAATTAAATGCAATAATTTAGTACTTCCATAAACAATGCCTTGGAAAGGAAATGAATATTTCTGGTTTTCACTGAATTCAACACTGGATGTTAATATTTTCATTATATACTTGTTTGCATATATATTTATATGGATCTAAATGTTAGATTTCAGGAAACTTGCATCTTTTATAACATGTTTATTAATAAATATTAATTAATTATATAGAGTATTTTCCATTGTCATTTTTGTATATGCAATCTGTCATTATTAAATTATTTGAATTTAATATTTTACTGTTTTATGCTTTGCATAAACATTTGTTAATCAACTATCTTGAAATTTACCATTTATTTCCACCATCTATTGAGACTACAATTAATCTTAATTTTTCTTAAAATTATATACATGTTGAAAATTAAGTTACATATTTTACTTATTATTAACTATATTAATTATTTAAGCTAGATCACCACAAAACAAAGTTCCCAGATTTCAACTAATCCATCTGTTTACCTCAGCACCATTCATTGACTAAGTTGTTAAATTTTGTCAGTTATTGGATTATTCAATTCTTATAGAATCCTTATTCTAAAAAAATTGAGTAATTAAATTACCGTATTTGCCGGCGTATAAGACGCACTTTTTTTCTTTGAAAATAGGTCTGATTTTCTTTGGATACTCCATAAATAGAATCAAAAATATATAAGATTGTCACTTTGTGTCTTCTTTATGCTAGCAATATTTCCTTGGGCAACTACACTTTTTCAATTATATTTTAAAAATACAGAGATATGTAAATGTTCAAATTTGAATACATTCAAAAATATTAATTTATTGGATGCTTCACAAATAAGACTGAAATGTATAAGACAGTGAAGTGAATATTTGTGTTCTACTATGGTAATTAGTTTTATTTTTATAAAGGCAAATACATATATTATGGCACACCATGATATATATATATTATCTGATTTTTCTAATTTTGGCATGCAAAAAGATTTGCCATCACTAGTGTAGAGCAATCCTTTTTTTTTTTTTTTTTTTAAATTTTTTTTTTTTTTTTTTTTTTTTTTTTTTTTTTTTTTTTTTTTTTAAATGTAACAATGTAAATCTATCATTAATTAATAAATTTTATTAAATGCAAATGTAGCTAAACACAATATTTTTAATCAAACAATTAGTATGATTGTTAACAATTCTAATCAATTAGCAAATACAGGATAATTATTTTGCAACTGATTTCTGCATTTGTGACAGTTTATTGCTGGTAGCTTTCCATTTTATCACTTGCAGAGAAATTTCCTTTTTCTGCATTTTGGTTTTGATTTTTTATTGTTTAAATTATTCTGTTAATAATAATTTTATTGAAATTTGGAAAGACAGAAAAATTTAAAATTTTTTAACATTGTTTACTGAAGAAACACTTAATAAAATCATATTCTAAAAAATTGATCTGGATGTAGTATGTCTGCAGCATAATGAAATTAATTTAAATTGATGATATTATACAATAAAAACTTGAAAATTATTACTTGCTGAATTTATATTATTACTAAATAATTGTTATTTTTAGATTGCCACTGGTCTTGTGAACAAAATAAAACATGAAAGGAAAAATCTGGACTATATTTTAAAAAAAAATCTATAAAAAATGAAGCATTATAGAACTTTTTTCAATGAAGTTATGTCATATAATTATATTAAAAAATTCTAACATCTGAAAATCATCTCATCTCATAAATAAACAGCTATAATAATCTTTTATGTTGCTCTTATTGAATTGTAAATGGCTTATTGTACCAATCCACCTAATAACACACCACAGCATAAAGTAGACTTGACCACAGTTTCCTGGAAATGAGTAGCTGCAGTAAAGCAATAAAAGTGCCACACTCATTTAAATGGCAGATGATTGTTTATGTTTGGATTTTTCTCTTTTTTCCTAAATAGTGGTTTAAATGAAATAAAAAAATGAATGATTAACAATTATTATTTATTTTAACAGAATTAACAATATTTTTGTATTATCTTTAATATTTTTTCAGTTAAAGTATTTTATAATAACAATTATAAAAAATTCAATTTTTACTTAAAATTTCAAAAATAAAATTTATTGCATCACAAAACCAGAATAATATGAATATAATAAATTAGAAAATTGATAAGGAGGGAGAGAAATTTCCAATTCTATTAACAGGATCCATTCAAAATAACGTTCATAAAAGATTAATTTAAAAAAAATTTGTCAATTAAAAAATTTAGAAACCATCATCAAAAGCTAGTATTTCAACTTATAAACATAAAAAAAGCAGTTCTGCAAAAGAGTGATTAGATAAATCAGAATTAAATTTTAATTATCACTTTTTTGAAAAATATACTCCAGAAAGAAATTGGCACATTAACATCTGGCATACAATAAGTTAAACCACCAAATCTCACTAAGAATATGTTTGGCAGATATCACTTTAAAGTCCATGACAGGTTGGCCTACATTCATGGTAGAGTCAACTGGAAGGTTGAAGAATGGAGTTCAATATGTAGGGCTCAGACCTCTCCTGAAAATTGAATGTTGGAACTCAGAATTGGGCCCAAATCCTTCAAAGTGATAAATGACTTCTTTATCATGCAGTCATCCAGTTGACACAAGTAAATAGGCACGTTTTTAAAGTAAAATCCATATTTAAAGCTTAAACTTTATACAATACAAATCTCAAGGGAATTTATTCCAAACGAACCTAATTATTTTGCCAAATGAATCCCTTGAAAATCTTAATGGAAATTTTAATAATTTAAATTAATTTTAGTGCCATCTCGTAAACAGAATATTTATTAATTATTAAATCAACGAGTGGCGCCATCTATTAATTAATAAATAAACTAGAATTTTTAACTAATTTATCTGAAGAAAAAATCCACCTCGGCCCAGGATCAAACTGGGGATTTTTGGGCTAACGTCTCAACGTCATACTGCTAGACCACCGAGGCCAACGAGCAGATTGATTCTTCAGACAGTTATATTAATTTAGTATTTATTTTTGATTAGCAACATCGGACTTTGCCGATAGATTTTTCTTCAGATAAATTAGTTAAAAATTCTAGTTTAATTATTAATTTTTCGGATAAATTAGTTAAAAATCCTAGTTCAATTATTAATTAATAGATATGCCACTCATTGATTTAATAAAATATTAATTATTCTAATTATGAGATGTTAATAAACATTCTGATTACGAGATGGTGCTAAAATTAGTTTAAATTATTTCAAATTATTAAAATTTCTGTTAAGATTTTCAAAGGATAGAATTTACCAGATTTAAAGTTTATAAAGTACATCATTAAGAATATAAAATTAGTTGACCATTTATCATAAGATGAAAAAAAATTGAAACTAATTTTTTTTAATGAGTATTCAAAACTTAATGCTCTTAAACTATATAGCCTTTCTCTGAATTATGTAAGGGTATGACTTGTATAAGTCAGAAAAATATTTTTTAGCAAAAATTCTGGATAAAAACTCCCAAAGCTACAGTGATTATATCTATATAATATTATGGTGCCATATTACTCCTTGACTGAAAATTAGACAATGCCATATGGAATGATATCATAATAATAATATGATATTAAATCAACAACAACAAACAGCACATAAAACATAAATAAATCAAGTAACACGAGCTTAAATGTTGTAAACTAACATGCTTGGACTTGTAATTTGCAAATACAATTTTATGCTATATATCTTAAAAAATTTAAAAACATCAAAGTTTGATTTTCATTATCATCACATGACTGATATCACAGCAGTAGGCTTGTATATTTGACTTATACTTTGTATACAAATATACAAGTTGCAGTGTGTAAAGATAATACACATATACAAAAAAAGTATTTATTGATAGTTATTCATAACTTTGAGGTATAAATTTTGTTAGGTTTGATTTTTTTATAGGTTATGAGGAACAGTATATTTTTTTGTTTGCATATTAAAAAATATTATTATTCTTAAGCAATTTAAATAAGTTTTTATTATTTAAAAAGAAATATTTTTAAATATTATTTTTTTAAATAATTCTTATAAAATTTTATTTTTTATTTAGAGCTTTCTAAGAGAAGGATATTTAAAAGAAATGATTCAAGTATTGTCAGATCCACGTTATGGCAGTAATTTAACTCAAGTTGAAGCAACAATGAAGAAACATGAAGCAATCAGTGCAGATATTTTAGCTAGAGTAAGATAAAAATAACTATATTTTTATTTTGTTAAATATGTTTAACAGAAATAAAAAATATTTTATTAAATGTTTTAAATTATTTTTTGAATTTTAATAAAAATTAAATCATTCTATATTTCTTAATATTTTATAAAATTTTAATAATGACATAAAAAAAAAATAAGTAAAATTAAAACTGAAATAACAAATGATGAATGTTTAACCCTTTAATGCCCAAATTATCTGTTTTCAGTAAAAAAAACTTTTAATAAGAAAATTACATTCTGTACACGTTTAATAAACACAATTTATTTTCAAAAATTTTTTGTTTGGTACATAGAGAACCTAAATGTTTCTTATTTGATACCGTGGGATGTAAAGGGTTAAAGACAGACATGATCTTTCATATTTCACTTTCATTTTGATATCTAATTATTGAATTTTTTTAAATTATTTGATTGTTGTATTTTAGTACAATTGTCCCTTCATATTTCTGGTTTAACTTTTGTGGATTTGATTATTTGTGAGTTTGCTATCAATAGTTAATTGGAAATTTTTTTGAAATTTGTGGCCTATTGTGGAAAGTTATAGATGATGTGCATAGACTAGAAAATGTAAAGAAAATTAAAAAGTTTAGTAAGTCATAAATTCATAAAATATATGTATTATTAATCTATTTTACTTTTTTTGGTGTTAAATATGGACAACTGTATTAAGAATTAAATTTTCAGGGGCCTAGAGATATTCAGATTTTTCCACTAATGTGAGGTCTTGTGCCCCTAAATCTCTGTGAATGTGGAAGATTGATTGTATTTATAAATTTTTCAATTACTGATGTAGTAAATTTGTAGAAAAAATATTATTTTTATAACAAAATATATTAATTGACGATTTTAATATAGTTTTATTTAAATTTTTTCACATATTAATTGAGAAAATAACTACATTTACTATGTATTTTATATTTTCATCAAAGTTCAAATTTATAAATATTATAGCCATATTTTAGTAAAAAAATCTCTTTAGCATTAATGTTGCTAGTTTCATGAAAAAGTACAGATATTTTTAATATATTCTTTTAATAATGTATTTTCATTAAACTTCAATATGAAATTTATTAAATTTTTGATTGTTAATTGCTTTCTGAAAATATAGTTGATAGATTTATAAAGTTAACTAAACAAACTATACAAGCACTTATAGCAGTAAGATATACTTTTTATTAAACTTTTGCTACAAACGTTTTCAGTTTATTCACCATTTTCAAGTAGCATTCCAATTATAAACTTCCAAATCAAAAAAGAACAGACATTAAAATGTTTAATAAAAAGTATATCTTACTGCTATAAGTGCTTGTATAGTTTGTTTAGTTAAGTTTAAAGTTTAAGCAGTTAGAATCTAGTTGAGTTAGATTTATAAAGATAATTTAATTCAAGGATATTATATATGAATGCTTAATCAAACTAATTTAATCATAAATAGAATTATTATTAACTAGATTTATAAAGACAAATTTAATAATAATTCTACCTAGTTAAATATACAGTGGATTCCGCTTAATTGGGACTAAGCCATTTTAGCCCAATTAAGTGGCTGTCCCAATTAAACGAATTAATAATAAATTCTAAAATAAAATATGTAATTCGCCCCAATTAAATGAAGTAGTAATAAATTCTAAAATAAAATATGTAATTCGTATTTAAATAAATAATAGGTAAAAAATAATAATTAGGTATCTATTTTAATGCTTTATTAAATCAAAAAAAATAATAATTAGGTATCTATTTTAATGCTTTATTAAAATAGGTACTTAATTATTAGCTTTTTAGTGATCTCCTCTGACTTTGTCTTCAACACTAGGCTGCTGATATTCATGCCTCGTCTGCTAACTATAGAAAACAATTGATCTAATACTTCTTTGACTTCAATCCTTTCCATCACGCTTTTTTTGGATGTTCCTGGAATTTGTTTCTGTAATGCCCATTCCTCACGCAGTTGATTTTCTTGTTGTAGGAGATGCGAAAGCCACTTGTTGACTAAATTTCGGTGTGGAGAGACTGTTTATTATACTCTGCAACAAACCCGTGAATGAAATGATAGAAATGTTATGATCTGTCAAAAAATTTGTCAATATGCAGTATGCTGGATTAAAGGCATAGCCATCATCGAGCAAAACTAAACTAAAACTGATTTCATAAATATTTTTGGCGTATTCTTTGAGATCATATATAAAATACATAAATATGCATGTTTAAAAATAATTTAAAATATTAAATTGTTATTTATTATTTGATACGGCGGAAATATTGACGATTTCGCTATATAACCTGTATATAAAACACGTTTCACGATCTATGCTCATGATAAGCAAGTACCAAGGTAGACGTTTTTGGTAGGAAGCAAGGAAGTACAAGAGGTTGCCATCGTCACGTGTTGCTAAATCAATGTGCAATCATCATCACATTATATAACTTTCTATTGTAAAAATGGCATTATTCATATTAGAAAAGAACCATTTGATGTGGAAATCGTAACTTTCGATAACTGAATTGATGGAGAAAATGATCTATGATTCCTAAGTACAAATATTTTCTGAAGTAACTAATGTATATTTTAGAAACTACATCGGTGTGATAAACATTTTACGAAATAGTAAACGGTAATTATTCAACCAGATCACCAGAAAATAAACTTTCCAGAATAAAGAATATTAATTCGTGGCGCCATCTATCGACCAGCTCATTAAATTATCTCAAATTGTTAGATACTGTAATTCGATATTTACAGTGGTGCCTCGGTATACGTCCTTTATCCGTTCCAGATCCCTGGATTTATACCAAACAGGACGTATACCAAACGAATTTTTCCCGTAAGAAATAAAGGGAAAATGATTAATCCGTTCCCATGAAAAAAATCCTGATATGGTTGTGTAAAATAATTTAAACACTGCTTAATACTAAAATACATAAATACAAAAGCAATTACAGTAGATCAGGGGTTCCCAATGGGGTCGGTATCGACCCCCTAAGGGTCGATGAAATTTTAAAAGGGGTCAATGATGATCAAGGAGTCGATAGCCCAATATGCACTGGCGATTGATCGGCATAATCAAGATCAAGATCCCATTGAAAAAAAATCTTATTGTTATTGTCATATTATACATTGATGGTGTTGTATAAAATAATTTAAACACTGCTTAATTTAAAATACATAAATACAAATCAATTACAGTAGATGAAAATAAATGAAAAGTTAACCTCGCTACCTTGCTGAGCAGAGCCGAGTGCCAACTAGGATGGTGTTCAGAAGGGAGGAGGAAGAGATGTTATTGTTTGGAAGGAGAGTCTGCTTTCAAATAAAACTTCAGTAATCTGAAATTCTGGTATTTTTTCTCTTTCTATTTTCTGTCTTTTTTCCCTATTTGAACCTTGCTGAGGCTCACCAGGTTTGACTTTTACTAAAAATCTGTCCAAAGAACTTTGCTTCTGCCTTCTCCTCAGTATATTTCGGAAATACGTATTGTCTGGTCATCCCAGACATTGCTATTACGACTTGTTATAATTTTATATAAGGAATGTGTTTTTAAGAGAACACACAACAAACTCATAAGTTTTAGCACGCGAGTCGGTCATATTCCAAATAAAGGTCGTATACCAAGCAAACTTTTTCGCATCCAAACAGTATGTATAACTCGGAATTTCTAGTTTTACCTAGTCAAAACCCGAAGTGGCAAACAGTTAAAACGAATCTTCATTTCTATGCATTCCCCTCAGAGTTCCATATTTGCCAGTAGAAATTTCTTTCTTTAGAGAATATTCGCAAGGATAAACAAATTTCATTGAGGAAATATGCAATCAGCGCCAGATTGATCCAGAAATCTGCAATCTAGCTAAATCCGCTTTAAATGCACGAAGTATTGTGTATGTAAAATATGTTTGTACAAATAAAATTTTGTGTAATTCTAAATGCCACAAAAGCCTACATTGCAAAAATAAATAAGAGGTACCTAGTTAAGTCTTTTATTTTTGTATTTAAGATAATACCGTGAATATAAAAATTGTTGATTAATTGATTAAAAACAATATTACGAGGGCGATTCAATAAGTTACAAATCGTGATTGAAAAGAAATGAATGGATATAATGACATACAAACAACATTTATTTTTCAACATAATCTCCATACAAATTTAAGCACTTGTCCCACCGTTTCACAAGTCCCTGGAAACCTGTGGCGTGAAATTCTTGGTTGTTGTTGGAACCACGCGCGCACTGCTCTTTCAACCGCTTCAAGAAATTCTTGGTTGCTGTTGGAACCACGCGCGCACTGCTCTTTCAACCGCTTCATCGTCAGGAAAGCAGATAGGGGGGTTTTCCGACCCCTACATAAACGTGTTATCTTATGACTTACATTTAAGTATTGTTATCACTCTCTTCATTTGTCATCCAGCTATCGTAGAATATGTTTTGTTCGCATTGAAAAGCTATAAAAAAAATAAAGTTATAAAAGCAGCCGCGCGCAGATCGCGAAAGAAACTTTCGAAACAACCTAATATTATATTATGTATTACTTATCACCCGCAGTGAATTACGACAATTAGAGAGAGAATGAACGAGATAAAGCGAGAAAGAGATCGAACAATAATTGAAGAGTGATTTTGTCAAACGTAAGTATGACAAGAAAGATGTCATTTACCTGAAGTTTTATTATTAGTAATATTTTAATTTATTCACTTGGAAAAGAAAGGCACGTAAGGGATACTCGAATTCGCAACGTTCAGTTCCGGAGGCGAACGGCTTAACCGCTACGCCACAGCTTTTAAATAAAATAAAGTTTATTTATTGTTTTTTTATCAAACATTAGAAAACAATTATATAACAATTAACAATAGCCGACAATAATATATAAATATAGAATATACAGATAGGCCTCGATTAGTGCGAATAATGGGTCCCACGAATTTCTCGCACTATTCGAAGTATTAATGTAAAATATGGTAATTGGTTCTGGCTTTGTGAGATTCCGGCCATTAGCTAACCTCACCATGAATAACCACAATACTAACTGTTTAAGAAATATTTATTTTCATATTTTAAATCGTTGTTCATCATCTAAATTAATAATTTACCAGGAATTGCGTCTCATACCTTCATCAAACCAACCGCCAAATCGAAAGCGGAAGTTGAGCACCGCTTTTATGTCGCTCAATCACAT
>AYEL01024920.1:0-95492 GCA_000484575.1 Olivierus martensii
TTATGATAAAAACATATTTAAAAAATAAAAAAAAGATAATAAATTACGAAAAGAATTTTTGTCCTTACAAAAAGGTAAATTGTCTAAAGTTTAGTTTACAAAATTCTAATTGAATGCTTCAGAGAAAAAATTCAAATGAATTTTTGTAATAAAACATTACCTAAGTCGATTTTAAATTAACAAGGATTACAATGGTATATATATACCTATATTTATGCACATACATACATATCCAGTTTTAATTAAAAAGTTATTTTTTTTTAAATTTTTTTTCTGAAGATATGAAAGAAACTTGAATTAATTCACTATTTTATATATATAAGTTTTAATTTTAGAGATTACTTTCAAAATTTTACAAATATGATGTTACTTTAACAACAAATGACCTCATTTTATAATAATAATAATTTTTTAATTTCATCTCCAGTAATTAAAACGTTCATTGAGTTTTTCATTTAATTGCTGTACAGTTAAATTAATGTCATGTTAATTATTTTGATTATTGCTTTTTCCCTCTCTTTCTTTTTAAAATACTTTATAAAATTATAAAGAAAAGGTTCTTGGACAACTCCGATACAAAGATATGGAGGTCTCAAAAGTACCCTGAGTTCCTTCCATAAAAGGATGGTACGCCGTGCTTGCTTGACTTGGCGGGGGCACTACCGTGCCCCCAGATCATGATACAGTTCTATAGAACAATACACACAAACTGAATTGGGAGAGAGAAATATTTAAGATAAAATAATCCATTAACACAGCTCAAATATATCACACTGATTGACAATGGAAAAACTACATATTTCAATAAACCTAACACAAATAAATTAACTCAACATACACTGTCAAAAGTACTTAATATATACTTATATATAGCAATAGAAGATTAATGGAATATGAATAAAATGACCACAATGCTTCAAATGCTATGCAAAATTCAAGAGCACCTATACAAAGAAAGTGTTAAATGCATATTATTATTGAATATAGCACAGAAAGGATTAAATAAACATTACTGTTGGGAGAATGAAATTATTGTAGAAAAATACAAGAAATCACACTTTACTGTTGAAAAAAATATGGTGATTTTTCATGCTTATCTTGAAAAATAATCTTTATATAAAATAAAAGAGTATTCTTAATCCATAAATATCCTTGTCAAACTGATTCTATATTTGAATATTACCAGACTAAAGATATTTGACTGTATTTCCTAAAATTCATGTAATAATTGAATCATAGAAATTATAGCATAAGACAATTAATTCTATTTTTGTCAATTAATTATCAATAATCTAGAAAATTATACATTTAAACAGAATCTAGTCCTGAAACATTCAAATAAATGTAAGTCTGTTATAATTAAATTATTGACTATAGCAGTGGTTCCCAAATTTTTACGATTCTTGGCACCTTGCTAAACCCTTGTTTTTCCAATATACCTATCTCAAATTCCAACAAATCTGTGTTAGAATTTGAGATAGGGTGCCAATTATCATAAATGTATTAGAAATTCTAACAAATATTGTAAAATTATAAAAATTTTATATTATTTCATGAAACCCCTGTGAGGAAGCCCTGGCTCCCCAAGATGCCACGGCACACACTTTGGGAACCACTGGACTATAGTGTTTTTGAAAAATCTAGAATCAATGTACACCCATACCTCGCTATATGGCCGCTCTTTATACAGCATTTCGCTATAACGGCCTTTTTTTAGAGATTTTTCTCTAGGCCAAATGTTTTGAAAAATATACAAAAATTAGAAACCATTTTAGACAGAAATACATACATGTATATATAAAAAATTATAGATCTCTATAACCAAATCATTTTATATGTTAATATATACATATATTAACATATCAATTGTATTATATGTAACTGTGACCGAACGGGTTACTTTCAAAAATTTCACACCATTAATAATTAAAAACAAAAAAAATTATGCATAACTAGATTTGAAAACTTTCTAAATCGGATAAATTATATTATGAAGTTTCCGTTCTCAACAAGTTTTATATTAAAATCTAAACCTGAATATGAATTGGGGTTAATGAATTGGCAAGTTTTCAAAATATTTAAAGAATTATATTCTTAAAAAGAACTTAACGTTTTGCATTTTCGAGATAACTAATGTAATACAATCGTTAAAGAATTTCTAAGCTTGAAATTTTCCTAAAATTTATAACAACAAGAAACTTAAAATTCGTTAATCAGTTTGTAGAGAATTTAATTCTAAATATTCAAAATATCTTAATTCACGGTTTAAAATATTTTTAAAAATGAAAAATTGCATTCTGCAAACTTGAATTCATTACTGTCTCTCCGATATTTAATATTCTAGCCATAAATTTAATATTATTGTAGTATTAATGCTCGTTATGCTATAATTTTGGTTCGTTCATATTTTATATTGATTATCGTCGTTCAGAATATAATTATCATATAAATTTATATACTGAGAGTATTTTAAAGATATATAAAACTAACAGTTCAGCATTATATTTTGTCACACAAATATTCTTTTTTTTTTTTTTATCGAAACAGCTTTGTGAACTTTCATTCCTCTTCTTTTTTATACCAGTTACAAATAAGCTCTACTCTGGTAGCTATCATAACGCCTCCAATATCCAATTAAGATTCTAAGGGAAGGAAAAATTAATAATTTCCACTAGATACTTATAATTAAAGAGGATTTTGTACGGCTTTTTCCTTTCCCAACTATTGAAAAACAAATAAAAGTAGCGATAGATTGAAGCATCTAAAGTACTTCAATGTCTATCGGACACAATCCAAATGACAGTAAATCTGACGTTGGAAGCCAAATTACTGTCTTAAACTTCACACAAATTACAAGAGTTTTATTGGAAAATGGTTTATAATTTAATTTAATTATTTATCTTTATATAGATATTTTCTTTTTCCTAAACTTAAAATTTTGTTTAAATTCTCTAAATCTCTTTTATAATAGCAAATGTCTTTTATAGTTGAGAGGAAATTTTTTTTTTTGTTGGGAAAGGGGAGAAAAATTGATGATTAAATAGTCGCTTAAAATATTCAAGATTCTACAAACATATATCACACGAAATCATTAGAATCAACGTCTAAAGCAATTTTCTAAACACATTCCGATACTATAAAAATTGCTTCGAATGCAATTTGCTTCGAGCACTTTGCTCTCACCTTTTTAAATGAAGATTCATGTTTCCCACATACTTTCAACTTAAGTACTACTTACAGTTGGAAACTGGCTAAGATAAAGTGCTGTCCGCGGAAAATACCTGAAGATGAAAAACTGAAATCTTCTAATATGAGATACGATGCATAGATAACCACTCGGTGGGTGAGAGTATGCTAGAGAAATATTTTCGAATATTTACGTGATATAAAAAAAGAAATACATATATATCATAAATTCCCTGGAGTGAACCGTTTGCTGCAGATTTACGCATTAATACCCGAAGATTTTGATTCAATTATATTAATGTTTGCTTTTGTTGTTCGTGTTAAATTGCTCAACAAGTAAATGCAGTTCTACAACTTATCTATCATACTAAATTAGGTAGGACTGGAAGCGACGTGATAATAAATAAATTATATATCCATACATTTTCCTGATAGATAAACAAATTAGATACGACTTCTCAGATTCATTTAATGTCAGAATATTTATTGATTAAACAACCACAGAATTAAATCTTACCTTCGAGAGGTGTGCTGATATTTTCAGCCACAAGACACATCCATCTAAAGGTTAAGAGAACAAGTCCAGGAGAAAGAGAACTTAAAATCGTTCTCATGGTGTCATAGACCAAATCAGCTGACTAGTAACACAGGGCATGAGGTTTATAAACAGGGTTACGAAGTCCTAATACCTCGTAAACACAAACGTCTATATTGAGATTAATTATAGAAACAAAACACTTTTACAGAATATTCCACTTATATGTTAAAAGGAATCTTATTCGATCATGTACAACTCTCAGACTGGGATGCAGAGCAGGTTGTGTGTTAACGGCAGCTTCGTCTGGAAAGCTTGATTCCCACTAGATGGAGCAGACATACGCAGGCGCTCTCGTCTTTACGTCTAGATGTGTCAGGCCGTCATCACCCAACACGTGATGTCTTCGGAATTATGGCGGTCAGTACTGCTAAACTGGACATTAAAGTCGTTACACATCTTCACCATACCGTATATCAATAACATCAACATCAATTTATACAATAATTACGTTTCGCTTTAACTATTTCCAGCCATAAAAATTTTATTACCTATATACAGTGTATATAAATATATAGATTGAACGCAATTATTAAGCCATTTTTTTCGAATAAATAATAATTTTTCTCGTCCAAAATGATTTTTTTTTATCTCGAAGAAAAAGTTATGGATGTAAATATATATAAAACGAATAAAACATTATATTAAAATTTATATTTTAAATATTTTTTATATTTTTTTATTTAAGTAAATATTTTAGCATCGTTATTTTTTAATATGTGTAATAAGGATAACTTATATAAAATTTCACATTTATAATTTACAACATATAAAAAATTTAATAATTTTTCTGTGCAACACAGCATAAAGTATATAAGTAATAAACAAAACTAAATAAAAATATAATAATAATAAAATTTCATGAATTTTAAACTAAGTTTATTTATTATTTATTTTTCACCGTCAAATAATAAAGGAAAAAAAACTTATTTATCCTTTTATGAAATCGTAGAAAAATTATATGAAAATAGAAATATTTCTTTCCTCTGTTTTTTCTTTGCATAAATATATGGATAAGGTAATGATATAAAGGAAAAAATCCAGCATGGCACTAATAGAAGAAGTAATAACAAAGTCGTAGCAACATAATAAAATTCCTACATCGTTCAGCCACAGGATATATCGAGTTTCGTCACAAACTATTCAGATAAACAGGATTAGATAAGTTCTATCAATCATATCCAATGATACGTAATGCAGTTCCCATCTTCAAGCTGCTTTTCGAAGATAGAAAACCGATCTCTCTCGAGTTGCATTTCATTCGCTTTTTACCTATAGTAATGCACATTCCCTGTTCACTAATAAACTTTCAACATGGACAAGAACAAGAGGGTCAACATCCTCTTCTAAAAGAATCTTCGATGATAACATAAACTGCTCCAAATAACATAAACTACTCCAAACATTTATAGATCAAACTAGATAATTCCTTTAAGGGGGAGTGAATATAGACTATTTTTATCTTCCTCCTCTTCTATATTTTTTCTTTTTATTGAAACTAATATTATCTTTCCTTAACTTATTTGAAGATTTTTTCTATGTTTTATAAAACTAAAAAAGTAATCAAGTAGAATTAAAGCCTTAAATTTGTCATATGTATGGTTTTTCGGGACAAATATCTAGCCAGGAAACTTCATTTTCCAAACTTCTCCACCTTCAGATCTTTTATAGTCTTCTGCTAGGTCTCAAAATTACAGCACCTTTCTTATACGCCTACTGGAGCTGGGTTGCAACATAAAGTCCTTGTTCCACTAACTAGAAGACATCGTAAAGTTTTTTCTTCTCTTCTCTTCTATCGTTGTATGTGCTTACCTCCCGGTAAAGAAATAGATGCAATTGTTGAATTGTGCTGTAACAATCTTTTCTTTATTGTCCTACTAGCCACCCACCTCGGGCATACCTGTTCTCATTCGTTACTGATAACACTATCTTTTAACGTTATTCATAACAATGAACTACTATATATTACTCATCCCTATTGGATTCTCGTTGCTTGGTCTATTGATATTGTGTTATTAGCTCTATACATATCTAGTTCCATTGTTTGCAGGTTTTCTGTTATGATGAAAGAGTTTCCTATTCCAAACCCGTAATCAATTTTTTCCGCAATATATTAAAAAATAATTTAAATTTTACATTTTATAAAGAAAAAAAATTTTTTTAAGATACAAATGTACAGCTACGTTGTTTCTACAGTTAGAAACTTTACTTCGAATAATATTTTTCTATTTAAAAATTTATATTTAACGATAATTATTCAAATTTGTTTGAGAAAAATCGCATCAGAATTGTTTCACATTCAAATCTTTACGAAACAATTACTCGTTAAAGGATTTGCATGTAATTTATTCGAATTTTTTAAAATATTTGCATGATACAATAATTACTATTCATTAGAAATTTCTAAAGGATATGTTATTCAAAAATAAAATAATTTTATTTAATGCTTCACTTAATGTACTTTGACACGAATTGGAATGGAAGAAGGTTAAGCTTCTTTCGTTATTATTAACTATATTAAGTTATTTTTGCTATATAAGTGTTTAATACCTTTATTTGAAATCTAGATATACTTTTTAATTAAGAAAAATCCTTATGGGAAGGGAGGAGAAGTGAAAGAATTACTAATGCGATTTTAAAGTTACACTTCACTGCAGACTACGTTTCTCTGCTTAACATTGCGGTAAAGAGGGAAAGAAAGCTTTACAGGAGGCAATACTTTAGTAATACCCTCAGGGAGTCGAAAGCGATCGAAAAGTTGGCATTTTCCAATAACTTAACTGATCCACATTCGTGTGACGGACATAGCCTAGAGTTTTCAATTATGGTTTCCAGATTTTGGTAACTTAAACGTAATATCCAATAGATGGATGAGGATTGAAAATATTGCCGAAAGCTAATGCTGAACTACATGAACACCCATATTATCTGGTAATCTGTTTCATATATATGCCCATCAAATCATTAACTCGTTATAAATTAAGATAAGAGAGAGACAAATTTACTTTATAGGAAACGTATTAGAAAATTAAGAACAAAATCTCTTATAAATATATATATAGGAATTATTTTGTAAGAGTGGTTACAGTCTATCGATTGAAAGGAAAAATATCATTATCCAACTGAAGTATTTCATTTTTTTTTTCTTTTTGAACTGTAATGCACAATAAAATTCGTTGGAATATAAACATTAAATAAATATTGAATTTTTAGGCAACAGTAAAAATTTTTCTATTAATTTTTTAATGACAAAAAATTGTATTGTAAAAATTCCAGTGTGTAATTTAATTTTACTCTGGCGTTATAAAAAAAAGAAATATATATTGGTTTGCTACTTTATGTGGCTTTTAACTGTCAGAATAGCATTTGAGTGCTATACAGAGATATTTTAGTTTAACCAAACATTCACAATACCTTTCAGTATGTGTAAAGAAGTCATTTATTATTCTACGTAAAGATGACAGTGAAGTAGGTGATACCATTAAGAAGACAGTTACGGATGCTGTGGAGAAGATCAGAAAGTATGAAATGTCTGAAGCTACAGCTGTTAGCACCTCACCATGACAGAGTACGACAGCTGAACGTATATATCACCAATCAGTATTCCCGTCAGGACAGTAGCTGTTATTTTGTGTAGCAGTAAAACCAAGCCAACACTTCACCTGATGGCTCTCCGGAGGACGGTGCGACAAGTATGAACATATCCCTCAGTAGGAGAAACACATAAAGAAAAGACACGTGTAAAGAAAACTTGATTGACTTCGGATAAGCAAGTGAGATTGACTGTAAAGAAGACAAATTCGTATATAATCACATCAAACCCAGTTGCATATGGATGGATTCGATTACCATGCTAGAGCAAGTGGTTAGAACTGCAAAAGTAATCGTTTTTACAGTAGTTTAGATCCAAAACGTTAGAACTAACAGCATAATAAGGCTGCAAAATCCATTTTTACATTTATACCATTACAAAAAAAAAATGAAGTTAATTATTTATCGTCTAATTTCGCGCATTTTTAATCATTTATTAAGCATTCTACTTTTTTGCGTAATTCCAGTCTTTTCATCGTATAGGTAAACATATTTGTTCTCAGTATTAAAAATCTATCAGAAAATTACTGCATCGTTTTTATTTCTTTACCTTATGTTGTTGTCAACGTTGGATTTCAGGCGATGCAACGAATAAAAAATTGTGCAATTAGGCTGGAGATTGCTTCGGATAAAGCTACTTTCCTTAAAGATACAGACACATGAAAAATGACTAGTATTAAGTCATCAATTAAAATGTTATACAAAAATTATTTAGCCTCAGGTAGACTGAAAATTAGATACTATATTTTAAGGTTTTTGATGAAATTTATGCCAAAAATTTTCTATTCGGAAATTCTCTTTATAATATTTGAAAGAGATGAAAAAAAATAATAGTAAAAAAATTTAATTGTTGATAATATTCCTTCTTGTAATTTAATCAGAAATTTCTTTCTTAATAAATCGTTCAGAGAAATAATGAATAAATTCGTGCAATTAATAATAATGTCATATTTCCGATTAATAATTAAAAAAAATAAAATAAACTTATTAATTTGTTTAATTTTAATATAGTATAATAAAAAGTAAAAAAATAAATGATTTAAGATTAAAAATTTTTTTGAATATATTTAATACACGTTCTTATCTTTAAATATCGGAAAATTTATTTTCGGTAAAAGATGCGATAATCGATTCTTAATCTTTAACATCTGAATCATATACGTGATATAAGATTTATGAAAACTTTTATATATTAAATTTACTTTGGTTGCTGCCAGCAAACGATTTTTGTTTAAAGCAGTTAAATTTATTATAATAAAAGAGTTAACTTGACACATTTGTTTTTAATCTGATATCATTTTAAAATTAGTTTATAAATAACTAGATGAAAGGTAATTTACTTAAATTGCAAATAAACGTCTTTTGCACGATTAACTTTCTTTGCGATACATTTTTAATAATTCTTTTATTTATATTTTACTTCCATAACAGCTAAAACTGAAAATAAACAAAGTAATAATGATACAGATATAATTATTTAAGAGATTATTACGAGTCGTTGTGTTTTTCGATCTACAAAATGTTTTACTTATCACTTACAGGAAGTAAAGATATTTATATACTCTCTCTCTCTCTCCTCTGGCTACATGTGCTTCTATACAAACAGAACTAGAAAACGTACTAGCTTTTATTTAAATTGAACCAAAGTCTTCTTTTATTTAGGTTTTCCTACATCAATTTATTTTAGAAAAAATCCACTATTGTTATTAATCTTAGTTTTTTTTTTATTTCTCAAACAATTCACGCTAATTAAAAAACAGGGCGAAAATTTGATAGAGTCAACACTTATGAGAATATTTTTTTTTATCGATTAAATACTTATATTTACTGATTTTTATATTCTGTTATTAATAAAAATATAGAATCCTCACGTTACCGATATCGGTGTTTGTTATCCGCATTTTTCTATATTTTTTTTGCTGATTCATCAAAAATTCGAAACATTTTTAGAAGCGCTTTTCATCGATATATTCCACCATTATATATGTTATCAGATAAAAATGTTATCGAAAAATTCAATCGGTATATTTAGTAGGAATTTTTTGACTTTCTTGGATTTTGCATGTGGGATCTGAAACGTTGAATTTTCGAAAGTATAGCATATCTTTGATTTATCGCTATACTGAAAGTATAAAACTTTGCTTCTTTAAGTAAATTTCATAGGTATACGTAACAGAATATTTTCGTCGTATTTTTTTGGTGTGATACTTTTGGTTCTCTTTAATTTTTAATAATATATATTTGCAAATTTACAGTGAAAAATTGATGAATACGTGAACTTTTATGCAATAATTATTGTATTTGCCCATTTCAAGATTCACGTTTACAATTCGTCTATGCTAATAATAATTATTATTATACTGTTTTACTGGAGGAAGAAGAAAAATTATAAAAATTCATCCTTAGATTATTAAATGCTTGCATTATTCACATCTAGGATAACGTATGCATTTAATATAAAATAAATTTGAATGAAAACACATGAAAGTGCTATAGCAGGTATAGAATTTCATTCAATGATTTCATTCAATAGCCTCTAAAGCACACGAATTCTTGAAATTTCTGAGCTCGAAAATTAACGCTTTACTTGTTTGTAGTATTTTAATCGATATTTTACTGGGTATCGAAAATCTTTAACAATTATTTTTACTTTAACAGTAATAATCTATAATTTTTTTAAAACTCAAAATTATTTTTTACATTTAATTCTAAATATAATTTAATTTTTTATCTAATTATTGAAAACTTAATTAAATTTTTCAGCTATCTAAAAATTTTACACAAAGTTTCTCTGCCACTCTTCTAAGTTCGACTTCCTGAATTTTTGCTTTCTATTATTTTCATTGCTTTGTTATATCTTTTAAATTACTCATTATCCTACGAATATTTTAAAATGCGATTTTGATATTATTCATCAGTATAATCAACAGTTTAAAAGAATATCTTAACGTTTTAAATTTCCTGGTTTATATATATATTATCTAAACTTATTATTATTAATATTCGGTAGAGAGAAAGAGGCATTTAGGAGAAATTTGATAATAATTAACTCGCTCATAATAAATTAACAGTTAGTCGTGACATAGGAAGATAGAAATGATTGTTTTATTGCAAAGATAGCGGACAATATGGCGCCAATGAAGGCAATGAAGCCTTTAGCTGTGGTCATTAGACAAGGTCGAAGAAGATGGAATGCTTCAATCTTAGCTGTTACCCTGTTTATGCTCCGATGATAAAATTCTAAAGAAGTTCTACTTTTTCTACTTTCTTAATTAAATAAACAAAATTCCACATATTAGTCGAAGTGTGCATTACAAACTTCTTTCGTCCACCCTTTAGTAATTTTTATAATGAATTAATTCCATTTTCGAATAAATTTAAATATAAAATTTAATTAATTATAATATTATCATTATGTAAAAGTAATAAATATAAAACTGCAATTATTATTTTTATTTTTATTTTATTTTTTGTTTTTAGTGAAAAATTATTTAATGTAGTAAAGTCTTTTACAAAGATAAAATCAAGATCAAGGATACTTAAAATTCTCATTAAGTTGACTACGTTAATGAGAATGCATGTTAATTATATTTAAAACATTAACTAATTTAAATTTTTAAACAATTTTTAATTTAGAAATATCGATCGAGAATGCTTTATATACAGTTCGTTAAGATTAAATAAACGGAAGTTATCTATCCGTATATATAATATAAAATTCAATTTTGAGAGTAGATAAAAAAGGAAACAATCAAATTCTTCTCTTTTTACATTTTAAAAATAGAAAAGTAAAAAAAATTCGGAGAATTTAGATCAAAAGATAGAAAAAGTGGCTACTGCCACAATGATAGATGTGAGAATATATGTGCTGAATATTTTATAAACATGTGTCGCTTGAATAGCACATAGAATCCCTTGATTCCTTTTAGCTAAGAACTAAAAAGAAAGCTGATGATCAGACGAAATCACGTCTTTTTTGACAACAGATAAAACAAATCACGGATCATAGCTCTCAGGCCAACTTGGTGCGGTCAATGTTTCCCCAACAATGTCCTTTAATATCATAGTCCTTTTATTTGCAGTATATTTATCTAGCGATAGTGGGTTGAAATTTTCTATGTTAAGTCACGTACTGCAAAGTGGAGTGGATGCCTTAAGGGTCGTGCTGAATCGACATAGATTATCATCCATTATAGGGATTCCTATGTTGTTTAACAGTATTCTACTTGAGGCAGATTATCTTCGCTTCTCGAACTGGCGATTTTCTCATATTAAAACCTATTTAAAGATCATTTTCGTCTGTAGACTAGTTAATGAAGTCCTCGAATGCATCCGCATGATTCGGTTGTATAAAACGATCGAAAACGGATATGTTCTGTTGATACACGGAAGAACTAACCAAGAATCTGTTGTTGATAGTTTGCGGATCTCTCTATTAATTAAGAATCATCGTGTAGAAGCACAATTATCTAATCTTTAAAAAATATTCAAAACTAATGTCGATCTTTTTTAAATATATTTTTTAATGTAAATGCTAAGTTTCCAAAACTAATACAAGCTTATTAACCATAAAAATTTATGGATTTTAATAAAAATAATTCAGAAAAAATTTATTCTATACTTTGAATAAATTAAATTTTAAATTATTAATTAAAGATAAACATAGAACAAAAAAATAAGAAAAGAGCTTCAGGTACATTACTACAATCCGTCAAATTTTGAATTCAAACGGTTCCAAAAGGTAACTCGTTAATTTCACGCTTGAAATCCTTTCAAGGAAACTGAAGGGAGACAGACAAACTAAAAGGGGGAGCAATGGGATAGGGGTAGAAACAGCAGCTTGGAAGTACTGACAAAGATGTATGATAATTTTCTCACTTCTTGCTTAAGCTGTTTCGAAAGGTATTCTAGATGCAAGCTCTCTCGCACTTCTTTCGGATTCGGAGAAAAAGTGCCACACATTACTTTTAATCAGTAAGTGTCCAGTTTCAATTTGAAAGTCATTATTTGAGACTGTTACTGAACTTCTATTGTAGAAAAAATTTATCAGTTCTTACAATTCTTATATAGCTTTACGTGCATTTAATTTTACATTCTTTTTTTACGCTTTTTTTATGATTTAATATTTTTTCTAGTTTTTTTTTTATTGTTTTTTGTTTGTTTTGATGGAAACAGCTTGTTAAATTCAAGATAATTTTTTTGAATAATTATTGTTAAATAATGTTATTGAAAATCTTTCAAAAAAGTAAATTAACTCTACAACGTATAATTTTATTTTTGTATGTGTAAAAAAAAAGAAAAGAAAAGAAAAAAATGCAAACACGAAAAGGAAGACAGTGAGAAGGAGATTTAAGATGTATTAATCTGTATAATTTTTACAGGCATGAATTTATCTTCTTCGAAATTCCTTAATAATTCTGTTATTTTTTATCGTTTTCACGCAACGCATTAACAGTTTAAATAGGTTGTTTAAATATATTTTAATTTTTTTAATCTTCTATAATATAATTTAACATTATTAGTTCTATAATTACGATTAAAATTAGAAGAAATTTCAGGATATTTTTGCCTCATTCATACTCATAATTTTTCTTAGAATATAAAAATAATCTTAGTTTCTTCTACAATTATAACCATCGGTTTCCTTCTAACTTGTAAACTTTAACAAAATTTACAGTAATTAACTATAGATGAATCATAGCTTCCGTTTTACTTTTCAATCAATATAATCTATAAATTTTGTTATGAAAATAAATTTTTTTCCTAACTGTTCTATTGTAACCAATAAATTATGTTCTTACTGGACAACTGTCTATTTAGATAGGTGTGACAGAATAAATGCTGAATAAAAGCATTCCTTTCACATCGTTACACTAACCAGACGGATCGAAAGTGTGGGTAACAAAATTTGTGGTCTGAGCTTCTGACATTAACGGCAAAGTCTCTATCACCGTCAAATTACACAGCAATCTATATTGTCTTCAATGTAGCGAGCAATAAACAGTCCTTTCTTCGCCTCCATTGTCTAATGACATTGTCCAAGTTGTAAAACTTAATAATAAATTAGCAAGCTTTGTTTAAATCTATAAACACATTAGGGATTATGTTAAATAAATTAATTCTCTCAAAATATTATGCATTTTTTTATTTTTTATTTTGATAATTGTGAAAAATTAATTTTATTTATAATTTCCCTTCTTCTTTGTTTCGAAACAAAGATACAAATAAATAAAAGAAAATTTTTAGATTCAACAAATATATTGAATTGTAAAAAATACTGTATTCGTAGTTTACAACAATGTATTGAATTATAAGAAAATATTTATAGTTTACAATAATGAAATTTGTTAACTTCAATAAAGAAAATTTTGCATTATAACAAAAAAGTAGATTACAATAAATAAATTTGTCAATTTTATTAATTTAAAAATTGATGAAAAAATTCACAAAGAAAATTTTATATTACGACAAATAAATTGATCGATTTCAACAAAAATTTGTAAATTTCACAAAGTTCTGTATTGCAACAAATAAATTAGTGTATTTCAACAAAAGAATGTAAATTTCAACAACGAAAACAAAAAATTAGTATTATAACAAAAAATAAATTGCAAACAATAAAATTTGTGAATTTCAATTAAAATAAATTCTATATTTTACAAATAAAGAAAATTATAATAAAATCGACTCATACAAATATTACATTTTTAAAAATAGAATATTATGCATTTATTATTAAAATTAATATAAAATATATAAATAAATAATAAATTAAAAAATAAATATTTTTATATAATTTAAATTAAAAAATATATATAATGCTGGAACAGATAGAAAAGCAAGAAATGTTTTCAGTACCTTAATAATGTGAGAAGAGAAACAACTGTAAGTCGTTTTAATAAATTTAAGTAAATTTTAAAAAATAATAATGATAAACAAATAAATTTTAAAGAAAAAAATAAGTGTTTATCAGATCGTTTAATTTTTAGTAAATTATTAATGGCTTCCATTAAAAATAAGTAATTTATCTCAATAAATGCTATAAAGCAACGTTTAACAACAATACGGGGAAATTTTTTACTGATAAGCTTTTTAATATCCTGAAGTCAAAATTAAGAAAATTTTAAACAAATACAGTTAAAATAAATATCGAATCGATAAAACATGTAAATAGAATTTTAAAGTTAAAAAGCTTTATATTTACTTTATATGTAATGAATTCTTGTGATAAAAAAATAATTGCAAGATATAATAGTGAAGAATCTTTAAAATTTTTTAAATTGTATTATAAAATTAAAAAGACACTTAATGTAAAAAACAAAAGACAAATATAATGTTAAAAACTGTACAGAATAAAAGAATAAAAGTTAAATTATATTTTTAATAGTTTTAAGTGAGATAATGTGATTTTAATATTAAGTAAATTAATGAAACTGTAGCTTTAATATTTAATAATATTTATAATAAAAATAATAAAACGCAATTAGATATTAAAGCTACAATTACATCAGCCTATTTAATGTTAAAATCATTATTTTCATATAAAAATAACGAAAGCATAATGTTGAATAAAATTTTTAAATTTTTTTAAAAATATTTTTCCTTCCTATTTTATGCATAAAAACGAATAAAATTTTAATGTGAAACTCATAGTTATTACAGTCATAATTTTCTCCATGATCAATGCTAAATATGTTTTTAGCACTCAATGATTAGAAATAAATTGAATCAAAGTTATCGAAACGAAAGAATACTTTCAGTTTTCTAGATATTAATGGGAAATTTTCTTCTTGATCAACGTGAGATGCATATTTAATATTCCAAATGTGGTTGTAATATTGATCAATTTTCTTTGCTGCGCATATATATAACTGTTTATATTAAAATCGCTCCTTTATTTTTTCATAGTAATTTATTAGTTTGTTTTCTTTTTTCGGGAATAATTTTTAATCTAGAATAATTTATGCAATCTCTGATAAAGAAAAACATGAAAACTGGAGTGTATTCATCCATGAATAATAAAGCATTAATTAGGATACAACTCAGTTTACTAAGCGTATTTTTATTTTCGGTATATGCAGGTAAAAATTTTTATGCAGAACTAAAATGCGTTACCAAGCGTAAACATTTTTAAACAGTGTTTTAAATTAGCGCTCTTTAAGTTTCTTTAATAACGTCAATGTAAACTTATTAATAACCTTCGTAATAATAGCTTTATCACGTTGAATTTTAGAAGAAAAAAAAATTTTTTTTTGTAAAAATCATTATGTTATATCTTATATAAAGCAGAGAAACATTACGAAAGAATGGAAATAAAATCGATCTGGAAAAAAATTTTTATCATTAAAAATATATATATTATAAACAATTTTTCTGAATGGAAAATAGATATTTTAAAAATTTTTGGAAGTATTTTAAATAAGTATAAGAAAATTTTACCGATCGACAGGTGTTTATATTTATGTTGGATTATGTGCATTGATTTTTTCCTTCTACATATCATTATTCTCCATGATGCAAAGATCTTGGACAACGAATACTAAAAACAAAGAAGACAATGCATTCAAGGATGTGGTTGTGGAGGAGGCTGTTGAAGATTCCTTTCTTGGTCAAGAGAACAAACGATTGCATTTCTCGACATCAACCGAAGCGAAAAAAAATATATCACGAATGTCATTGAATAGAAAATTTTTAAATGATACGATTATTTTAAAAATCCAAAAGAAAAATATAATAGTATAAATGGTGATCGAAGATAAAATAGAAAGAAATGAACGAACAGACCATATCAGCAATCCTACTGATGATTTCTGAATATCCTGAAAAGTGCCACGAATCATCAGGCACAGAGAGATTGGGAAATATCAACCTGCCGAAATGACTTTTCTCCATAATTCGATAATATTCTATTTATCTCATAAATTTCCAGAGATTTAAATTTATTTTGAGATAAGCGGTTAAAAGTTCGCTTTAAAAAAAAAAGAAAGAAAAAAAAAAAATCTATAACACGTAACTACATATCTCCTGAGAACATTCAAAAATTTTTTCCAAGAAAGAAAAAAAAATCTATAACACGTAACTACATATCTCCTGAGAACATTCAAAAATTTTTTCCCAAACAATATTTCTTACAAATCATTTTTCCATGCGAATAAATTATAAAATATCGTTTTATTATAATTTCCATGAATAAATATTAAAATTTTATAGTTTAAACTTAAATATATATCATATTATTTTTTTAAGTATGCAATATATACAGTAACGTTTCCATAGGAAAAAAATTATTCAGTCTAATAAATAACTTCTCTCAAATATGTAAATCAGTCTTTCCTGTTAAAAAATAAAATAAAATAACTAATTCTTCATAAAATTAAAATTTTTATTTGAGGTAACATGTAATAGATTTCAAATTAAACTTATATATTTAAATTAAACGTGTACTGTATAATTTATATTACTCAAGCTATATCGATCATTAATTATCTGAAAACATTTATAATCAAATATAAGTGAGATTAGCTATTGACCTCTATAATTTATCAAAATTTAATTATTAAAAATCAGACCTTCGATTATTTATTTTATTGTCTTAGAAACTACCAAATTGAATAAATAATAAAGGAAAATAAGTTATTGATACTTATTGAGTTATCCATGAAACATATATATTTAGTAGGACAAGAAATATTAATAAAATAAACATCTATATTTATTATGTTTCTGTTCATAATAAACGATATATTATTAATTTTTATGGAAAAAAAAACAAAAAAAAAAATATTAATATTTTTCCCTTTCAAAAATCTTTTATTCTTGCATTTCTCGGTGGAATATGTTAATTTTTAGTTTAAATCTCTAAAAAACTTCTTATTCAATATTCCTTCTTTCGTAATATATGTCTGGCTTTCAATTTTATCCTCTTGCAATATTTCCAATGCTATCCAATCTAAATTTCAACAATGCTCTCAAAAATTTCATATCTGCACTTTGGGATTTATCATGCCTTGTACTTCTCATTTTCTCATCGTACTTTTTAATACCACACAATGACGATTTTTATTATTTGAAATTACAGAAATATTAATCGCTCGTTTCTTCGTCTTTTTTTTTTTTTTTTTTTTTCACAGGTTGTTGTGTTATGCAGACATTTTTTTTTTTTTTTTTTTTTTTTTGCAATTTATAACTGGTTTCTATTATTGACTAACATCAATAGAAATTATTGAAAACATAAATTTATACGCTTATCGTAATTATAAATAAATTTCGATTTGTGAATTAAATTATTCAATAAACATAAATCAGAGGTTAATAGATCATCTTTTCAAGAACCTCTCGTGAGTAAATTCTCTGAGTAAATGTAAGAGATTCTTCCAGATATAGAGATGATCCGAAAACCAATAAGAGCATTGCTATCGATATACTATTCAATGCCTGAGGTGCAAAGTATTGCATCACTTCCCTTTCTCTCTTGAGTATAGAATGAAGGAAGGAAAGTTGAATATGTTTAATAGTAAATTTACTATAAATTAATTGGGGAAAAATAACTAAAAATGTAACAAAATTAATGAAATTTTCTACTGAGGAAAAAACGTTAATCGATACAAATGGAATAAAATCTCTACCGTTTGTTGTTGTTATTATTATTATTATGATTTTATAAATTTATAGAAAATTATTTTTTTAAAACGTGAATCATTATGTTTTTTGGTTCAATATTACAATTTAAAATTAAGTTTAGTTCATTTTTCTTGTGGGAAGGATGTAAATGTATGCAATCTGAATAACTGAATACGTATATAAAAAATATATGTTCCTGCATGATATATTAGATTTACATTACAGCATGTATGACTACACAGTAATGTGACATTCATAATCTGTTTTCGTGCAAATAATTCTTTTTTTTTATTATTTGCAGTTATCTATATGTATGTATTCATACATCTGGCTTTATACTTGCATTATGTATTCTTCACATTATATGGGTCGTTTCATCATTCCATTTATCACTGTGCATTTTATAGTTAAAGTTAATTAACTCTCGGCATGTAATGCGTTTATATCTTTCGTCCTGTTTTAATATATACCGCTAATAAATAAGATTAGTTTTAAAATACGCCAACATATTTTAGCGAATATTAATTAAATATAATTTATTTGTTAATTTTTTTATAAAATAATTAAACTGTAGATCTATGGTATAAGTATATATATATGTATATGTATAAACTCTTTGATCATCGAACTATAATGATAAAGGATTCATGACAGCATTAATTAGCCCGTTTAGAAAGATAGCCATTAATGTGTCAATAGTATGACTAATTATCTGTTATTTCTCTTGCTTATTAAATAGCTCTTGTCAATTTGTGTTTAATATCCTAGTTAATTAGTTATATTACATTATTTTTCCATTCTAAGTTCTTTCTTGCTTAGTACCGAATCACATAAAAAAAAATCATTTAAAAATTTAAAAGGAAATTTTATTAAACTTTCTTGCATTAATAATGCTCCATGTATCAAAAATTGCTTAGAAAAAAGCATCTACAACCCTTAGTTCTTATATAAGTGAAATATAATATATACTTTAACCTTAAAAGCATAAAAAGAAGCAAAACTTAACTTATAGTCGATAAAATAAAAAAAGCAAGATAAAGCCTGTTAGATAGGTTAAAAAAAAAGCTCTTGAACATGTGATATCGACTTACGATTGGAGATGTTCCTTCTATTTATAGATATCTCTTCAAGAAGTACTTGTTTACCCCAATTCACTTAAGATAAACAAATCTTCTGAACTATAATGCCATTTGTTTAAGTAATGGAAACATTCAACATCATTTAAACTCTCTTCCGAAGAAAGAATTAATCAGTCATCATATCTAAGAGGCTGCTTAACAAACTGAGACATGATTGACAATCTAAGTTATCACAACTTTCGAAAGAGTCGCTTGTATATCTAATTGTCGCGGATTGCAAAGTTAGATTTTGACTTAGATGGAGATGGATTATTGCAATCGAAGAACAAAAAGTAAAAATTTCAGTTTACCTCTTCAATAATTTTACAATTTTAAAACTTTCTACAATTAACTCGATTTAGAAACTTACAGAACTATAGAAGAAAACAAATGGAGTTCGTTTGAAATTGTTAATCTTAAATATTCGCAGTTTTTCATTCGTATAAAGGTAAATACACTAAATAAAAATAAAAATTTTGTTTTAAATCAACAGAAAGATTTATTATACAAAATAAAATAATTAAATATAATCTTTACTACACTAAAAGAGGAGTAATTTAATATTTTAATTAGAAAGACGTATGGTAATAATTTAATTTACTTTGACTTAGAAAGAGAACTCCTCTCTTACCTTAATAAAATTATTTCTGCCTGTATTCTTAAATTTAGAGAATATCTTGAGATATATATCCCTGTTCTCCTAGAATATATATATATATATCCGATTCGTGCGGATTTATCCCCAAACAGATAAAGAAGATGATGTTATCCATCAAAATAGTAGAACAGTAATAAAACGATGTCTAGAGTTAGAAAATTGTTGTAGACAAAATAGTAATACAGTTACTACTTTCACGCCTATTGGTTTGGAAAACAGATGTCTGCCCAGATCATGCTTGCCATATCAGGTGAGCACTACCACTGAAAATCAATGTGTCAGGTTAGGAGTAAGTTAAGAAATGCAAAACTGAATGAACTATTTACCACCATCGGTATCACTGTTTCGTTAGAAACTGCAAGAAACTCAGCTAAACTGTTAACCATACAGTAAACTAAATACACGTATAACTGTTTATAAGTTTCTTAGAAATTAATATGGAGACGAATATGCAAAAATTTTTATGATGAGAAAGCACATGAAGTTTAAATGAAAGTTATCTTTCTGTTAAAAATTAGAAAGCGAGCATAGAATATATTTTTTTAAATAATAATATTATAGTTTAAAAATATTCAAATATTTAATATTTATTAAAATTACTTTTGAGAACTTTTTTCCTTCTTTATTAGATTAGTATTACTGATGAAGAATGCCGCATCATTTTTAAAAGATTAGGAGAGGTTTTGTGTTTGTCTTTTTTAGTCCATACACTTCCTACAAGTTCTGATGGCTTAATAGCCCGATATAAATCAAATTCTAACAGTGTTAATTGCCGAGCAATTTCAATTGGATGCAACTGGAAAAAATAAAAAATAATTACTTATTAATTATTATTATTATTATTATTATTATTATGGTTAAATAAACAAAACAAACTTACTGTTAACAGATCAAATTTTTCAGGTGTAAAACTCAAGTGCCATTCAATCTGAGGTGGTGTTTTTTCATAACTGAATGTAAACTCTCTTGATTCTTCAACACACTCACTCTGAAAATTAAAAATCATTTAATTTGAAATTTATTTATTGAAAATATAAAAATAATATATTTAAAATTAAAATAAGTACTCACTCTACGTAAAATAACTTTATTAATAGATTCTACCCATTTTCTCATATTTTTACTCTTCACAGTATCTAAAAAGTTTTGAAGATTTACTAACAGTTGTGGATCTCTTTCAAAATCATAATAATGATGATCAACCCAATGTCTCAGAACATTTAACACTCTGAAATAAAATAATATTTAATAGAAATAGCAAAATTTACTATATAATTACTTTTATCAAATGCAAAAAATAGACTTATTTTATATATTCATAAAATTATTTTTATTTAAATGTTATAGTAGAGCATTTATAATCTGAACCATTGCTGCCCATAAATAAAATTACAGTATCTATTTTTAATGCATTGATTGCTATGCTGAAGTAATATTCTTACTAGTGATGGGACAATGCCAAAAATTTTCTCGATTCCGATTCCGACGCCGATGCTAATAAAAAATTCTGATTCCGATTTCGATTCTTAAAACCCATAAGTGATAACATGAAACCAAATCTTAAGGGGAAATGAAATTTTCATGCGGAGTAATAAACTATTAATTATGCAAAGTTTTCACTGTTTTGTTAAAATAAATCTTCCAGAATATATGAAACCTTTTTTTTTGGTAAAGTGTATATTTTCTAACTCTAAAAAATCATTTTTTTATTATAATTTATTGATTTTTAATGAATTTTTATAATATGACCCCTCTTATCAAAATTATGCAAGTAACAGAGTATCATATTTCATTCAGTCGAAAAAATTTTTCCAAAGTCAAAACAAATGCGTCTCCAGATTTATTTGTAAACAGACTAGATGATCTTATTACCCGGAGTGGTCCGAGGTCATTTGGAGGTGGTGCGCGAGTGGGAGAGGGACGCGAAGAGCAATAAAACTTTGCAGCGGTAGCGTGAAATATAATTCTTTAACTTCAAAAGATTCTAAATCGCATTTAATAAAAAAAATTTTATTTCATATTCTAAATTTTTATATTCTCTGATATGTTTATTTGTTTCTATTGTAGCATTTTCTGTCTAAGGAAAGTTATTTATTTTTTTATAAAATGTTTTTAATCGAATGTATAATATGCAAATTATGACGATAAATAGAATCAAAAATTCTGCCGTAACAATTAATGACAATTTGCCGTAACAAAGAACTATATTGTTTTTCTTAAAGAGAAAGTAGGAAAGTTTAGTAATCACTATATATTGCGATACTGGGATAGAATTTGTACGTGCGCGTACATCATTTCTGGCTATAGCCTAATACTCATTTCTTCAAGTATTGTCTATTATTTTATCTTGTAATAATAATACAATTATGAAATAAATATTTACGAATCATTGCATTGGTCCTCTTGTTTGTTGGCTTTATGGCTGCCGGTGAAATGTACGTTACTGTTCCGTTTTCAACGAAGGCAAGGCCGGGTAGTCGGCAATTCCAGGCGGTGAAACCGGAACAGTGGACACCTGCCTTAAAGCCACCTACACCATGTATAAAACATTCTTAGATTGTATCGAACTTTAGTTTGAAGTGGTAGTGAAAGAGTTAATATGGATAATTATAAATATGTAATATCAAACTCGAAATATTTAAAGATACAATGTTAAGAGTTTAGATTGATAATATATTGCTCTGGAAAAGAAAATAAATTTTACTAAGCTATTTTGTTTATAAATATATACAAATGTAAATAAATTAGTAAGAATCGTTTTGAGGGAATCGTAAAACTCGTAAAAAATCTTCCAATTCCAATTCCTAAAAAATCAACGATTCTTCAGATTCTCTATTCCAATTAATCGTCCCATCACTAATTCTTACTTCTTAATCATTTCTTTTTATTTATTTAACATCCAGTATAGTGTAAATATGATCTTAGTTTGTTATTACAAGATTTAAAAATCAGATGCCACCTTTAATTACTTTGTTCACATTTTGATTATTAGTTGCAAACCATTTCCTAAATTTTTTTTCTTTTATAATACTTCAGGATTTATAATAATCTTAGTAATATACAATGCAGTAAACTAGAGTATACTAATAGGATATAATAATCTTGTGTACAATAGGATAATTGTAGATCTAATTATAACTCCTATAACTAATAGCACTTACTGCAGTTGAGTTACTGTTTCCTCTCTAGGTACTTCTGCATTTCTCGACATCAACCGAAGCGAAAAAATATATATCACGAATGTCATTGAATAGAAAATTTTTAAATGATACGATTATTTTAAAAATCCAAAAGAAAAATATAATAGTATAAATGGTGATCGAAGATAAAATAGAAAGAAATGAACGAACAGACCATATCAGCAATCCTACTGATGATTTCTGAATATCCTGAAAAGTGCCACGAATCATCAGGCACAGAGAGATTGGGAAATATCAACCTGCCGAAATGACTTTTCTCCATAATTCGATAATATTCTATTTATCTCATAAATTTCCAGAGATTTAAATTTATTTTGAGATAAGCGGTTAAAAGTTCGCTTTAAAAAAAAGAAAGAAAAAAAAATCTATAACACGTAACTACATATCTCCTGAGAACATTCAAAAATTTTTTCCAAACAATATTTCTTACAAATCATTTTTCCGTGCGAATAAATTATAAAATATCGTTTTATTATAATTTCCATGAATAAATATTAAAATTTTATAGTTTAAACTTAAATATATATCATATTATTTTTTTAAGTATGCAATATATACAGTAACGTTTCCATAGGAAAAAAATTATTCAGTCTAATAAATAACTTCTCTCAAATATGTAAATCAGTCTTTCCTGTTAAAAAATAAAATAAAATAACTAATTCTTCATAAAATTAAAATTTTTATTTGAGGTAACATGTAATAGATTTCAAATTAAACTTATATATTTAAATTAAACGTGTACTGTATAATTTATATTACTCAAGCTATATCGATCATTAATTATCTGAAAACATTTATAATCAAATATAAGTGAGATTAGCTATTGACCTCTATAATTTATCAAAATTTAATTATTAAAAATCAGACCTTCGATTATTTATTTTATTGTCTTAGAAACTACCAAATTGAATAAATAATAAAGGAAAATAAGTTATTGATACTTATTGAGTTATCCATGAAACATATATATTTAGTAGGACAAGAAATATTAATAAAATAAACATCTATATTTATTATGTTTCTGTTCATAATAAACGATATATTATTAATTTTTATGGAAAAAAAAAAAAAAAAAAAAATATTAATATTTTTCCCTTTCAAAAATCTTTTATTCTTGCATTTCTCGGTGGAATATGTTAATTTTTAGTTTAAATCTCTAAAAAACTTCTTATTCAATATTCCTTCTTTCGTAATATATGTCTGGCTTTCAATTTTATCCTCTTGCAATATTTCCAATGCTATCCAATCTAAATTTCAACAATGCTCTCAAAAATTTCATATCTGCACTTTGGGATTTATCATGCCTTGTACTTCTCATTTTCTCATCGTACTTTTTAATACCACACAATGACGATTTTTATTATTTGAAATTACAGAAATATTAATCGCTCGTTTCTTCGTTTTTTTTTTTTTTTTTGCAATTTATAACTGGTTTCTATTATTGACTAACATCAATAGAAATTATTGAAAACATAAATTTATACGCTTATCGTAATTATAAATAAATTTCGATTTGTGAATTAAATTATTCAATAAACATAAATCAGAGGTTAATAGATCATCTTTTCAAGAACCTCTCGTGAGTAAATTCTCTGAGTAAATGTAAGAGATTCTTCCAGATATAGAGATGATCCGAAAACCAATAAGAGCATTGCTATCGATATACTATTCAATGCCTGAGGTGCAAAGTATTGCATCACTTCCCTTTCTCTCTTGAGTATAGAATGAAGGAAGGAAAGTTGAATATGTTTAATAGTAAATTTACTATAAATTAATTGGGGAAAAATAACTAAAAATGTAACAAAATTAATGAAATTTTCTACTGAGGAAAAAACGTTAATCGATACAAATGGAATAAAATCTCTACCGTTTGTTGTTGTTATTATTATTATTATGATTTTATAAATTTATAGAAAATTATTTTTTTAAAACGTGAATCATTATGATTTTTGGTTCAATATTACAATTTAAAATTAAGTTTAGTTCATTTTTCTTGTGGGAAGGATGTAAATGTATGCAATCTGAATAACTGAATACGTATATAAAAAATATATGTTCCTGCATGATATATTAGATTTACATTACAGCATGTATGACTACACAGTAATGTGACATTCATAATCTGTTTTCGTGCAAATAATTCTTTTTTTTTATTATTTGCAGTTATCTATATGTATGTATTCATACATCTGGCTTTATACTTGCATTATGTATTCTTCACATTATATGGGTCGTTTCATCATTCCATTTATCACTGTGCATTTTATAGTTAAAGTTAATTAACTCTCGGCATGTAATGCGTTTATATCTTTCGTCCTGTTTTAATATATACCGCTAATAAATAAGATTAGTTTTAAAATACGCCAACATATTTTAGCGAATATTAATTAAATATAATTTATTTGTTAATTTTTTTATAAAATAATTAAACTGTAGATCTATGGTATAAGTATATATATATGTATATGTATAAACTCTTTGATCATCGAACTATAATGATAAAGGATTCATGACAGCATTAATTAGCCCGTTTAGAAAGATAGCCATTAATGTGTCAATAGTATGACTAATTATCTGTTATTTCTCTTGCTTATTAAATAGCTCTTGTCAATTTGTGTTTAATATCCTAGTTAATTAGTTATATTACATTATTTTTCCATTCTAAGTTCTTTCTTGCTTAGTACCGAATCACATAAAAAAAAATCATTTAAAAATTTAAAAGGAAATTTTATTAAACTTTCTTGCATTAATAATGCTCCATGTATCAAAAATTGCTTAGAAAAAAGCATCTACAACCCTTAGTTCTTATATAAGTGAAATATAATATATACTTTAACCTTAAAAGCATAAAAAGAAGCAAAACTTAACTTATAGTCGATAAAATAAAAAAAGCAAGATAAAGCCTGTTAGATAGGTTAAAAAAAAAGCTCTTGAACATGTGATATCGACTTACGATTGGAGATGTTCCTTCTATTTATAGATATCTCTTCAAGAAGTACTTGTTTACCCCAATTCACTTAAGATAAACAAATCTTCTGAACTATAATGCCATTTGTTTAAGTAATGGAAACATTCAACATCATTTAAACTCTCTTCCGAAGAAAGAATTAATCAGTCATCATATCTAAGAGGCTGCTTAACAAACTGAGACATGATTGACAATCTAAGTTATCACAACTTTCGAAAGAGTCGCTTGTATATCTAATTGTCGCGGATTGCAAAGTTAGATTTTGACTTAGATGGAGATGGATTATTGCAATCGAAGAACAAAAAGTAAAAATTTCAGTTTACCTCTTCAATAATTTTACAATTTTAAAACTTTCTACAATTAACTCGATTTAGAAACTTACAGAACTATAGAAGAAAACAAATGGAGTTCGTTTGAAATTGTTAATCTTAAATATTCGCAGTTTTTCATTCGTATAAAGGTAAATACACTAAATAAAAATAAAAATTTTGTTTTAAATCAACAGAAAGATTTATTATACAAAATAAAATAATTAAATATAATCTTTACTACACTAAAAGAGGAGTAATTTAATATTTTAATTAGAAAGACGTATGGTAATAATTTAATTTACTTTGACTTAGAAAGAGAACTCCTCTCTTACCTTAATAAAATTATTTCTGCCTGTATTCTTAAATTTAGAGAATATCTTGAGATATATATCCCTGTTCTCCTAGAATATATATATATATATCCGATTCGTGCGGATTTATCCCCAAACAGATAAAGAAGATGATGTTATCCATCAAAATAGTAGAACAGTAATAAAACGATGTCTAGAGTTAGAAAATTGTTGTAGACAAAATAGTAATACAGTTACTACTTTCACGCCTATTGGTTTGGAAAACAGATGTCTGCCCAGATCATGCTTGCCATATCAGGTGAGCACTACCACTGAAAATCAATGTGTCAGGTTAGGAGTAAGTTAAGAAATGCAAAACTGAATGAACTATTTACCACCATCGGTATCACTGTTTCGTTAGAAACTGCAAGAAACTCAGCTAAACTGTTAACCATACAGTAAACTAAATACACGTATAACTGTTTATAAGTTTCTTAGAAATTAATATGGAGACGAATATGCAAAAATTTTTATGATGAGAAAGCACATGAAGTTTAAATGAAAGTTATCTTTCTGTTAAAAATTAGAAAGCGAGCATAGAATATATTTTTTTAAATAATAATATTATAGTTTAAAAATATTCAAATGTTTAATATTTATTAAAATTACTTTTGAGAACTTTTTTCCTTCTTTCCTTTCTTAATAAAATATACCGCAATTTTTAACTGGTAAAAATGCGACGTTAATCATAAATTATCAAAATATTTATGATATTTTTGTGCAGTTATTTCTTTAGATTTATTGCATGTAGTTTGTAAGATTTTTGTAAGACTTTTCGACCTATATTTTTCTTACAATTCTAACAGCATATCTAAAAACGATAAAATTTTAAATGGAAGTGGTCTGCGATGCTTAACAAAATTTATTTCAATTGTTGTAATTCTTATAAATAACTTTTAAATGCCATAATTTTTCACGTCTAATTCTTCTAAAGTTGTTTTGAGAGAGAGAGAGGAGAGAGAGAATTCTTAGACATTAAATATTCTAGACAAAGTCGGCATTTTTATTTATTTTTACATTTCAATGAGGAGGGTATATAATATGTTTAAAATAAAGAAAAAATAATAATAAAAATTATTCGTTTCTTCAAATTTTATAAACAAATTTTACCCTTTAAAGCGAGTATTCTCTAGACTGCAATTACAGTTTTCGAAACCATTAAATAAGGATTGAAAACCTACGTTTAAAAAAAAGAGAGAGAGAAAAGAAAGGAAATAAGGATCTACAATAAAGTCATTTGCATAAATGAAAATTAAACAAAGCAGAATAAAATGCTATATTTTTAAATCTTTAGCCACAGACCATAATGGATAGCTAGTAAAGCCTTCGTGAGTAAGCATAACATTACTTAATTCGTTCCGTCTCTATTGGCAAAGTATCAGCTAATGGCACATCACTGTTAAAGAACCGTGAGTAAATGTCTAAAGCAATGACTCCCTTAGGAATGAGTGAAAATATTTAACCCCGCTAAAAGTCATTGTTTGAAGTGATTTAGGTAATTCGATAGGCCATTGTTGCCAAACATTCAAGCCATGTACGACCTAGTTAAAAGTGTGCTAGATCCTTACACTCTAGACTTAATGACAACTGATGGCGAATCTCGGTGGTAGCATTGTATCCACAAGTTGATAGTGTCCAGGACTTTTCTTTCTCTCCATTCATCTTTGACATTTCTAGCCTGTTTAAAATCACTATCTACATTTATCATGCTGCTAAACTTCCTTTATATATATATATATATATATACGAATTTATTCGAACGAATAATAATCTTCACTGTTTCATTAACAAATAAATATATAAAATATAAGAAGCATTAATAAAATTCTTAAGATACGAAATATTTATTGCTTTATATCGATTTATTTACATAAATTTCACTTTCGATATTATATCTTTCTTATCTTGTCCGCGGGATTATTTGCTTGACTTTTCAATATCCAAACATCTATAAAACTTTAACGAAGGCATCAAATACATTGAAGCAAAGGAGAGCGATGTTCGCTGTCGAGTTTTATTCACGATAAATAATAAATTACTCTAAATTCGCACCGAAAGTCACAGTGTGTGTGTGATATCTAAATGCCATTTTACATTAGTAAAAAAATAATAATAATAAAAAGAAAGCATTTCATAAAATATTTGAAATGTTATCTGGCAATTTTGATAAACATATCATTATCTAAAAATATCAAAAAAAATGTTTTTATGATACAAAATAACAATTTTTCTATTGCTAGTCACTCAACTTTTAATGGATTTAAAAATCTCTTCGCTTCAATATACAGAATGAATGAAACTCATTGAAAGGAAGCGAAGTACTTAATACTTTTTTTGCATTAAGAAAGCAAAGAGAATGAGCAGAAGAAAAAAATCTAACTTTTAGGAAAAGAAGAAGAAAAAAGAAAGAAAAAAAAAAAAAAAAAAATTTGAAAATAACTTTTAGGAAAAGAAGAAGAAAAAAAAAAAAAAAAAAAAAAAACAATTTCTTCTTGATGATCGAGACTTTCTCCCAACACAGAAATATTACTATAATTATTCTATCACGTTTTTCTCCTTAATCTATTCGATAATATATCGAGAAGCTTTATATATATATTATATGTTCCTTTTTTAGTGACTTTTGATGAATCTTAAAAAATTAAAAGGGTCTTATGACGATATTTATTATTTTCTTTTGTAAACTCTTATAAATGCTTCAGTTGAAGATGCAATATAATAAATTGCATTGAAATCTTTAACCTATTTCAATATATCTTTACTATATTCCAACTTATCACATATATATTTTGCAAATTTCAGTGTCTGATTCTGTTTATATCTGTTATGAGATATGATGTAAGTTATTTATATCTTCGCCAGTATCATATTTATATATCTATATATACATATAATAGAAGAATTTCTTGTACAGTAGATTCTACTTTATAAAATATGTATTTATTATATAACATGTATAAGTTATAAATATATATATACTCGTTATATTCAAATATATGTTTAAAATATTACAAAAAATTGCAAAATATGTTATGGTAACATTTTAAACCATAAAATATTTGATATATCGTTCTCTCTTTTATGTTTTGCCATCACATTCACATAGATAAATAATTCATTTTATTATTAAAATTAAAAAAAAAATTCAATTAAATATCTCCAGTGTTTTTTAACTAAAAAAATCAATTATTTTATAATTAATACGTATTTTTTGTGATGGTTCGATTTAAAATTCTTTAATTTTTTAGTTCTTTTAAATTATTTAAATGTTTTTTTTTTTCTTCCTCTTGTTCTCTTTCTAGAGATTTTATTCTGCAGATATTCTCTAAAAAAATTTCCTTCAAAATATTCGAAACGTTGCACCAAATCATTCAATATCTTTCGAGACAAGAGTAATCAGGACCTATGTGATCCTCTTTGAATTTACGGGTCCTCCATACTTACAAATTTCGAATGTACAGTACCTATTCTGTTTGATATCTTGAAAGGTAATAAAATAGAATTGATCTTCGTTGCAAAGACTTTTTTTTCTTTCCTCTTCTTCTTTTTAGAATTTCAACCTTATACGTTGATCCCTGCAATGCATAACCTAGGTAGCTAAACGAAAGTCAGTTATTGAAAATCAATGAATTTTTTTTCCATTCTTCGTCGTGATTTCAAATACTTTTATGCATGGCTAGTGATATCCTTACATCACAACATATAATACAATAGGACACATTCTATTACAACTGTTGGGTTCTAGATATATCTACCGGAACAGGATTCTTCATAAAATAGGAGTCTTTCCATCTGCTTTGAGTGTTCTTTCATCCGAAACTCTTCTTATTTTTTTATTCTTTATAAATTTAAATAATAAAAAAATATCTGCTGACGAATTATGTACCATAGTTTGGCCCAACGTCGTTCATTCTACAAATGACTGATCGTAAAAATGAACATTACGCTTGAGGGGAAAAAAAAAAGTTTAAAAAAAATGTTTTTGAGTTTATAAAAAAAATCACATTTCAACACTCATTAAATATAATTACTTAAATAATAAAATGTAATTTTTTACAAATGACTGATCGTAAAAATGAACATTACGCTTGAGGGAAAAAAAAAAGTTTAAAAAAATGTTTTTGAGTTTATAAAAAAATCACATTTCAACACTCATTAAATATAATTACTTAAATAATAAAATGTAATTTTTTTTTTATTAATGTTAACTCTTAATTATCGCAGACTAATTATACTACGTGTTTTTGCGAGAAACAAGTTGTTTTTATGTATAAGAACGTACGGCAATGTTCTCTTTCTACGTTGTGCTGTTATTTAACGCCAAATTACTTAAGTTTACAGTTTTGAAGCGTACGAAAAAAACGCACAAAATTTGTCAGATACACTTATAAAGTTAATTAATATCTGGAGATAAATATAAGAAATTTTAGTGATATATGGAATTGGTAAGATACTATGGAAGACCGTCCTTATCTGACTTTATCCTTCTAAAGAAGGGGGAAATATGTTTGCTATAAAGGAAGACAATCTTATTACTCCTATTTGGTCGGATGAAGGAAGCTATTATTCGGCTGTTACTCCCCTGACAGAAATTTCTAGAGAAAGTGGGACGAATGACAGTTGTGACTGTCTAGAAACCTTCTTTTTTATAACTTGGAAACCACTTGTACGATGATTGACAGGTTAAGAGACTGTGCCCCAAGTCACTCATGCTTCCGAAATCCAATCCCTGCAGCATTTTCTAAGACCCGCTTTCAATTTGAATACATTACATTCCAGAACAGTATTTTAGAAAGACGGATGGATAAAAAAAGGGAAAGATATTACTTTCCGAAACGGATGAGAACCTCAATTTAAAGAAAGAAAAGTTTTTAAGAGAACAATATAGTTGCTTCAAGAAGCAGAATATTAGTAAAGAGACTGGGATATGACTACAGTTTGTATGTTGATATCACCAGACCGGAACATTGGAAGATTTTCCTATGTATTTCGATTTAAACAACATTATCCAAACTAGACTTCAAAATATGGATACCACTTCTCTTTAATAAACTTTTTGTTTTTTTCTACTCAGAGTAAAACTTATCATACTTATTTAGAAACTATTCAGATTCAAACAAAAAAAGTCACTCGAACATAACGTTTCTTCAAGATTGAAAGCAACCGTTTCACTTTTTTTTTAATAATAAAAATTAAAAATTAATCAAAAAAATAGTTGCTTCAAGAAGCAGAATATTAGTAAAGAGACTGGGATATGACTACAGTTTGTATGTTGATATCACCAGACCGGAACATTGGAAGATTTTCCTATGTATTTCGATTTAAACAACATTATCCAAACTAGACTTTAAAATATGGATACCAATTCTCTTTAATAAACTTCTTGTTTTTTTCTACTCAGAGTAAAACTTATCATACTTGTTTAGAAACTATTCAGATTCAAACAAAAAAAGTCACTCGAACATAACGTTTCTTCAAGATTGAAAGCAACCGTTTCACTTTTTTTTTAATAATAAAAATTAAAAATTAATCAAAAAAATCTAAAAACATTTTACTATATTTATAATTAATTTTATATTGTTTTCAATGCGAATACGATAATATTTGCATGTATGCATCTAAATTTTAAATTAAAAAAAAAATAATAATAAATTTTTGAGTATAAATATATATTAAAATTTTCAACAAACAGATAACTTTCAACGGAAGAATATTCATATTAAAATCAAGCAGATTAATAACATTCTTCTGAACTAAAACAATAGATTCTTCAGACTTAATTAAAACTTGTCTTCAAATGGAAAACATCTTTATATATTAAAATTATATTTCACGTTTCTAATTAAGATCTTTCTCGACTACCTATACATCGTTAATACTAGATTACACATAATAATCTATCTATATATATATAAATATGTATGTATATATGTATATAAGTTATATATATAAAAACTTTTCAATTTTGTGCGTGTAATTCATCTTTATCAACCGAGTAAAATCTTTTCATAGACTTGAATCTATTCAGAACTCCTTTACAATATAGTTTCTTTGAATGAAGAGAAAAGAATTATACGACCGCTTATAAAATAGGTGGTTATAGCAAAGTATCTTTTGACACTCATTTCGACACGACCAAACTCAGAACAATAGATCTAATGAGGTATGCCTGCAGCTAACCTCCAAGCTATTATGTCCTGGTATAGTCCGGAACGTCTTCTAAAACTTCCACCGTTCTCTAACGTAATTGTGCTTATTGATTAGTTTCTCACGGTTAAAAGGACTCCATCTAGTTCTTAGTCATAAATCAGATGACATTCTATCGCATCGTGCAGTGTTGATGAGATATTGTGCAAGATGAGATTTGCATAAGATAATTTGTTTCAGAAACCGTAAAGTTCCTACAATGCAATGATGGTTGATTTTAATAAAGTAACTCTTATCCGTATTAACGCTAGCTTTGACAAAAATTTCTCTACATTTTGAATTTTTTTATTATTATTATTTTTTTTTAATTATTAAATGCTGATTATTATGACAACGAACAATGAGTTTCATAATTACATTTTTTTTTCCTCTCTTTTTTCTTAAAAAAAGAGGAAGAGGAAAAAAATAAGAATTAAAATTCGTATTATTTTATGGATTCTTTTATTAGAAACCACAAATTCCATTTCTCTAATGCAACTACTAATTATTTTTTCATCTTCTCCATATTAAAAAAAGAAAAAAATTAATATCAGTATTTTGTGCTTAAATAATCTTTTTATAAATTAAAATTTTAAGAAAATTATAAACATAAAAGCCACGTCGCTGCAGGAATTTAAAAATTTTTACAACCTAATTCTGGTAGAAGTATTTATTTTTAAATCGTTAAAATTCAAATACGTTTCTTCGAATCTTTGTATTAAATGCTAATTATTATGACAACGAACAATGAGTTTCATAATTACATTTTTTTTTTCCTCTCTTTTTTCTTAAAAAAAAAGGAAGAGGAAAAAAATAAGAATTAAAATTCGTATTATTTTATGGATTCTTTTATTAGAAACCACAAATTCCATTTCTCTAATGCAACTACTAATTATTTTTTCATCTTCTCCATATTAAAAAAAGAAAAAAATTAATATCAGTTATCTGTTCCTTTTACTTTTAATTTCACTATTATAATTTACGAAAATTAATAGAATTTTTTAATGCTATTGATAGTAGTAGAGTAGTAGAATGAAGATTTCTTGAGAGGTTTCCAAAATGACTTTTGCCAAATTTTCTCCTATTAATGTAATGCACTTGACAACTACCATGTATTAAAATGAAACTCTTTTTTTCTTACTTACTTATCTCTACATCTTACCAGCGAGGAGTTGTTTCGAGGTCTAAAATAATAAAATTAACAACAGCAAAAAAAGTCATAATAATAATAATATTATTATTAATATAATAGTACTAGAGTGTAAGTCTGTTGATATTTTCAACAATGTTAATTGAAAGTAATTTACTCTCAAAAAGATGTATTTTTAGATAGATAGGTTTCTAAAACAACTAATCTCTTTAATGTTCTCTTAAAAAATGTAAAAAAATAATTTTTTTTTATTTTCTAATATAAATGTGCATTAGATAGCTTTCGTTTATTGGTTAAGAATTAAGTCTTTGAAGTTTGTGATTATTTCTAATGAATAATCGTTATTACTATATTATTTTTTATTTCTGTCTGTGTGCGCTTAAGAGATTTATAAAATTTATTATTTTAAAATTGATATAATAAGAAGCAGATACAGTAAATATAGCTAATGTGTTTGTGCTGTGACAAAAAAAATAAAAATAAATCGCAAGGAAGAAAAAAAATTGAGTTTTAGCGAAAATAAAATTTATTTCTTTAAATTTTCAATAATGCTTTCTGAAGCTTTAAAAAACTACAAGATTTATCTACTCTCTCTGCTAAAATGATATCTAAAATTAGTTCTTTAATATACTATTTTAATATTTTTTTTTTGTGTGTGTGTGTGTGTGTGTGTGTGTGTATTTTTTTTATATGAGAGTTTTAATGTACACACATCTTATAGATATGAATAACTCTATAAGTCATCTTTAAATTTTTTTTTTATTAAATTTAAAAATTCTTCTCAGTATGTTTACTAGATAAAATATTTTACGGAATATTAATATTTCACATTATATCTATAAATATATAAATGAGACATTATCAATTTAGAATAAGAAGTCATTCACTATACGACTAGAATAGAATCTCCTATATAAAGTTCGCAGTAATGCATGACATAAAATAATTGATATTTAATGTTTATATCGTGTTTTATCTTTTTTATTCTAACGATAAAGTAGAAAATAACCTCTCATTTTAGTTTATTAATGTATACGTATATAATAATTATCCTAATTAACAGCGCAATCCGATAAATGGTGGCGTATAATAAACAGCGCATCACCTTAAAGGGAAGACTGATTTTCTGTTTTAAGATATAATTATCATAATAAAACCTTAAAAACATTCAAATAATAAAAAATAATGTTAAAATTTTCATAAAACTCGAACAATATTATTTTAAAAATAATAAATAATAATAAATAATCAACGCATCGATTATTGAAAAAATTAATTATTACTTTCATTTATGAGTATTTATTTACTTCTAAATATAACTTTTATAACCGTCTACAAGCCTCATATTTCTTAAAATTGAAGTCCATATTGTTTACCTTTTATATTATTTGTATCGTATATAATTTATAAATCTTATATTTTTTTATACGTCAGATAACTTCTTCTTCTAATTTATCAATAAAAAAAATTATCGGATGTATAAAAATAAATAAGGTTTATAAATTATATAAGACAAAATATGGTATATAAAAAGGTAAACAGTAAGAAGTTTATATATAACTTATGTTTCAAGATAAAATGTAACATACATAAACAGCGTATAAAATATTTATGTATATATATTAATAAACTAAAATATATGTAGTTCTTTTTTTTTTCTAAAATATTCGACTTATATGCCATTATTAAATGAGAGAAACTTGCAATGTTTGAGTAATTGGATTGTACATTTAATCCTTGTAGAATGCATTCTATCTTTGCTAATTTCCTTGCCAGCTTTCTGAAAATCGTGTTGTTATGATATGGCAACATCTGACATTCTGATTAATGACTATTCCAACTTGTTATGCATAAAAGTTACGCCTATTTTGTTTGTATTCTGTATAAATTCAAATCTCTTCTGATATAATTCGAAATTTCCTAAGAGAAGTTTATTAGCAAAGTTTACCATTTTAAAACAAATACCGAATATTTAAATGAGAGAAAAATTTGATTAAAAATTAATAATATCGATATATGTATATATCATTTATATAATTACAAAAAATATGATCGATAACTAGATGATGCAATTCATTTTGATGTTCCCTATATAAACATCCTGAAGGACTGTTGAGAATTCAATCAGATGGAATCATAATATTGTCAATCGATATAACAGCAATAACATAAAATGTATCAACAATGTCGAGTTTCTGCATTGATCTTGTATTTATGAAGAATTTCGATGTTGGTCGATTTTGCGAATCTATAAATAGAATTCTCCATTTTGGAAAACTGTTTTCTTAATCCTTTTTAGAAGAATTAAAATCGTTTTTTTTTATTTTTTTAACAGATTTCTTTAGTTTCCTCGTAAAAAAAGAAAGTTTGAGATATTCGAAAGATTTTTATGATTGATTTAACTGTTATAAATTTAGATTAATGCGTTCGAAATGATTAATTAAATAGCGCAATATATAATTTAATTCCTAATTAATTATGCAATTAATAAACATGCAACAAAATTCGAGTCCTTTAATAAAATTATTTTCACGTAATTATGAAGTCTTGAAGAGATATTTTGTGATATTTAATGAAGTTTTCAGCTTCATCTCAAAAATATTTCAAAGAATTCGGATCATCATTACTTAAAATCACGTAAATTTTAACGTATTTAAATATTTTAATTAAAGAATTCCAAAGAGACTTTGTCACATCTACTACATATAAATTATTCCATTCATCCATTATTTTTCTCTGTAAAGTCATACGAATTTTCCTCTTTGACATTTATTTTCTATCGAGTTTTAAAATTCTTTAAGCAGTCGACTTATTCTTTCTTGTAAAAAAATCAATAATTTATATATTCGCTAAAAAAAGGGAAAAAAGTTAAAAAGTAAATAAATTGAAGTAGAGTTGTCACTTATAAACTGCCAGAAAAATATTCAGCAGTTTGATATGTTGTCGAATTTATGTTACAGAAATAAGTTAATTAAAAGCATAAAAATGTTCATTCATTAGTTAGATCGCGTTTTAAAGTAAAATATTTAATGATTAATGACTAGCTAAGGAGGAAATCTAGATTGAATGTGGGTGCACTTTTGGCAGTGACAGCTGAGTCTTGAGACACAGATCAGGAACATGATACATTGTGACAAATTGCACAAAGTCCAACACCTTTGTCACCAACGGCACAGTGTCACAAAGTCTTCTTTCAGTTTGTACGTAAAGACTGTTCTAATGTCGTCGTACGATACTGTTATTTATGAAGATGGTATTTTGACAGACGAGTCGACAGCCAATTGTCTACAGAAAACTCTACACCCCCGAATAAAAGAACTGAAGCAATACTTGTTTTCGTTGTTAAAATCTCTTTTTAACGCGTAAAATATTTTAAAATATAATATATAATATATATATGATGCCCAATAAGTTTCAAATTAATCAGTTATTAACATCCACTTATCAAAGTTTATTAAATCAGCAAACATCATTCATCTGATGACAAATTTCCAATTTTCTTGAATGTCAATCATCTGAATGAGTGCACAGCTGCTCCGTAATATTATTACACGAGAAAGATTATTCTGTTTTACCATTCTTCAACTCGATATATGTCAAGTTATAATTTGTTATTGCAGCCGGCATTATTATGCAATAATAGATTTCTATAATTACTTTTAAATACTTTTTAATATATAATTAAATTTAGATTTATATGCAAGAAAAAATAAATATGCAACTGCATCAATTCTTCGATACTAAAGATATATTGGAAGAGCACAAACAATTAAAAAAATCAATTAAATTAAATTAATCCTTCATATTAAATTATGAAGGATGATATTAAAAATCAATTAAATTAATCCTTCATATTTTACTGTTAGAATGGTAATTACATAGAAAAATGTAATTGTGACTTTTATATTATCGAAATATTTTCTAAAATTCCCGATGCTCCATGCTCTAAATCACAATTACTTTTATAAATCGCATTATTTTAACTGAAAACCAGCTGCAATTTATTTCAAGAGAGAGAAAGAGAGAAAATGCTTGGCAAATACAGCGTATAACGTGCACAGTAATCATCTGCAAATTTATTTTGTTCCTGATGGAAAGCATTTGAAACATTTTGAATTTTTATTGGAGAAAGAACTAGAAATTTACGCAAGTGACGAAAGAGAAGGAGAGAGAAAGAATTGTCCTCTAGCATTCCGTAAAAGTGGTAGCTGATCGTCAAATCGATTTGGAGAAAGGCATTGAGCCCATCTCCTAACGTCCACTTATAAATATGGGAAAAATGAGAATTTTTTATCCCTTCTAGTCTTCTTATCTACAACCACACAGTACTCACGAATCAATAGATTTCTGGGGTAAGAGATCAGAAGACGAAGAACGAACTGTAGAGAAGTTGTTAAATCTTGAGAGCAATGCAGGTGGTAAGTGATATCAAACGGATTTCATTTCTTCCGTCTAAGATTCCATCCAGTATCATCGACAAGGTAAAGGAGAACAAGAAGCGAGAACTGTCCTAAAATAAAGAAAATCGCTTGACATGTCAGAAATAGCTTGATAACTTTGGATGAATAAATATATCTATGATCTCGAGTGACATCCAGATAAAAAGTTGGTGTCGACAATGAATTGGTAATGAACGCCATGAATGGATTCCACTTTAGAGTTTAATGTTGATGGAGAAATATTGAATGGGAAATATTAGAAGAAATCTTCAATAGAAGAAGTCTTTTGATTCTAATACTTCTTTATCCCCAGAGACTTAGAAAGAAAGAAATGGTTTACTAATTTTTTTTATTGTAGAAACTTTCTTCTTGATAAATAAATACTTTTTCTTAAAAAAAGAACCAAATAAAAAAAATAAAAAGATTTCTATCTAGAAAATGATAATTGTTATCATTTTCTAGATAGAAATCTTATGTTATTAAGCGCAGGTTGTATTTTTATAATTACTTGTTTTATAGCATAAAAGAGAGATAATGGGAAATTACAGTAATTTACTTTAAATTGCTTCATTGCATATATATTAAAAGTTTATTTTTCTTTCATTAAACTGATTTATAAATATAAATTAATCTTATTTATATGCTAATTTTTAACTGATTTATTTAATAGTAAAATAAATAAAGTGGCAAATCGAATAATACTTTATAACCAACGACGTTTTTCTCTGTTTTTACCGTTTATATATTTCTAAACTACTTTAATACACAATTAGAGGACGATTAAACAATAAAATAATTTTTTAAGCGCATTTAACAGATAGATAAATACTAAATTGAAGTAATTTAAATGTTAATGCAATTTAAAATAAATTTATTTAATTGTCAAATCAAACAATAAAATAGATTTTTGGCTTTTCCTTCGTTCGATTACGTACAGCTTGAACTTCTAATTGTGAAAAGTTACAAAACTTTTGACTTAAATCTTTTATTAAATAAGATAATTGTATTAATTTAAATTGTATAAAATGATGGAATTCGTCAGAAAGAAAAGCAAGATATTAATTCGGTATAAAATTCGTTTTAATCATTCAAATGTTCATTCAATTAAGTGTAAACAACTCCTTTTGTCACATACAAATTTAAAATATAATGATGTTATATTTATTCCAATTAAAAGTATTAGTTAATTAGTAATTTTATCAATGTCTACAACATCTGTAGAATTAGAAAATATGCCTTGTTCTGCTGACACAAGATAGAGTGATTTCAATTGAAAAGTTCGTCCTTCCTTTATTTAAATTTTGATTGTTGATTTATCTAATTAAATAATGCCAGATTTAATGCATCAAAACTTTTATTACGTTATTTATAAGTACAGTTTATTGTTAATTTTTTTTTAATTTTATTTTAAAGGAAAGTAAACCGTAGGCGCCAGCAAACTGCTAAAAAAAGAGGAAAAGTGGACATCCTTTCATTTCTCTCTCCTTATCTGTGAAATTTTCTTCTTCCTTAGCAGTATTTCCTCAGCAGGGTGACCATGACACTTGCCGATAAGTCCTCCTTAGCGTGTTTATCTCAGTACTTCGCAGTCTGCACTGGGCAGCTAGGTATGAACGCCTGTGGCGATGAGTCCAGCCTTCTGTCTGCCACTTTCAATCGATCTATTGCAAGATTGGTGAGAATAATTTACCTCCAAAAGAGAAATGGTTTAGATGGTAAACCGGCAATGCTTTAGGCTATTGGTGTCCATGTGTCTGTAGGTTGGAAGAGAGCAAATGCTGAATGGAACAGAGAAAAACTAGACTAGAATAAGCGGATTGTCCAAAGAGGGATAACAGATTGAGTGAAAAGTGAATCCTGTTGGAGCCTTTTAAGAATGTTTCGTTGCTATATATATATATATACGAAACTTAGCAAACTCAGCATTTTGAATATCCACTAAGAAAAGTGTCATTCCACTATAAACATAAAGGTAAATAAATCTTTTGTTACAGAATAGATCTACATCCTCCGTGAACAGATTCGGTTAAAAACTAGAATTTCCAACGATATTCTTTACCATTCCATACCATTTTTTTTAAAATGTTTTTATATAGTTGAAAATATAACGCGATCCATAAAAGTGGCGTATTTATATCAGCGGAATTTCAAACTCCATCAAAATTTCAAACATGATATAATAGATAAAACCATTTTTTTTTCTTTTCCTAAGTTACTTCGGTAACTTTACGGATTTTATCTGATTGTATGTAGGATTGAATCAGTGAAAGAAGTAGCAAAATTTGCACAACTTATTACAGACCAAACAATGTCTAGTTGTGACATAAATGTCAATGCATCACGGCATTCATCGGATATTCCTTCTATTGCCTTATCGTAAGACAGCGTCAATATTGCTGTCATTTTTTAAACACAATAGACATAGTATTCCAAACACGAACTATGTATGTACTTTTTCTATCCTATAGTTTTCTTTTTCTTTTTTTACTTGTATCCATTCAATTGGCTTAGTCGTAAAAGTAAGTCTGAACTGAAAACTTCACTCAGACTAAAATTGACATCATTTACTTCCCAAAGAAAAGGAAGAAGAATGAATAAAATTGCAGATATAATGACTTCTACTATTCTTTTTTTTTTATTAATATATTGGAGAATTTCAAAACTTTTCCTTTAAACAGAAAATTCTCCCTTAAAAATCTTTTAAAAATATTTTTAATCACTCTCCACATTCGCTATAACTTCTGAAACAAATTATCTGACCTGCCACATTAAATTCATTAATAGTAATAATAATAATAATAATAATAATGATAATTATCGTTATTATTATTATTGTTGCTGTTATAAATTCAAAATACGTGTAAATTAAATTTAATTGTAATTAATAAAAACAAGAGTTTTATAACATTAATTTGAAACTAATTTAAAGTTCCTAACTACAAAGAATTCTCATAAGTCAAAAATGAATTAATTAAGATTTTTCAACCTAAAATAATTCCAGTAATTTATTTAAGATCCATTAATTATTTTACATTAATTTAAATTAATTATAAATCCTACCAAGTAAATCAAGTGATATATATATATATATATACTGAACACTTGTTATTTGGACTCAACTGTATCCACGTGAACTAGAAAAACTGGGTTTTTGCTAGGTTCGTGTGTTCATGAACCGAAGCATCGTTCGTGAAGCGAAGCAAAAATTTTTTCGTAAATGGTGTTCGTAGACCGATTTGTTCGTAAACCGAGGTATCACTGTATTTTTCTTTTTGGATAATCTCCAGGTCTAACTTTTGTGTCACAGCTAATTTGTAAGGATGATAATGCAGATCATACTGGCATATGCGATGAGTGGACACCGGTGAAATGTTCTGCGTTTGGGCACATTTTTGTAACGAACAAGTAGAGCTTGCCTGTAAACTGTACGCACACGTTCAATGTTCTCGAGAGTTCGGATGGTTTTCCAAGGACTGGTTGACTTTCAATTCGATTCACTGGCAGTTGCACGGAAGTTTCTTACCCAATTCAATATTGTTCCATGAGCAGGAATTGGATATCGCGGCTGAATCTTGAAATGTTTACAAAAGGCACACGCATGACAGATTCGCCATAGTGAAAATAGTACTCTACTGCGAACGCACGATGTTGCTTCGACCTCACTACTAATAGACGGAATTGACACTCTAACTACTAATAGACGGCACCACTGTTGCTGTATCTTGTTTTTAGTGCGCATTATTCAAATTTTAAATCGTCAAAACATTGTGAAACACCCTGTACTTTATGGTTGATATAATTGTTCAATTGCTTCATTACAGTAGTGTGCATTGATATTTGTGCATGATCTTTAAATTCAATTGGTAACAAGTCTATTGAAAAGGTATATCATCATCACTTTTCCAGGAAATAGCTTGCATTTTTTGGGTTGAGGAAATGAAATGTTTCCATTGTATAGTCAAGTTTAGACTCAAGTTTGAAATGACCATAATTTATTTCATTCTACAATCTTGCTCAATATAGAAATTCCGTTTTCCTCGACAAATGTTGGAGCAAGTGACCATGTACAAACCTTTTTTGACAGTTAATGAGCTGATATGGGACATTTTAAAAACCCATTTCTATATCCAGGTCATGATACTGTAAACACATTCAATACTGATATGTAAATGTGTTGTAATGATTGAAATGTTGCTTTGTCAGTTCTGCAATGTGCTATAAACAGATGACATTATCTTTTGCCAATTGAGATGTGTTTGTATGTAACAAATCCTTTGTGGATTCTTGTCCTTCTCTAAATTTCTTACACTAATCAATCAAGTTGTTTTTGAAACATATCACTATACATCACTTTCATTTGAAAAAAATGTCAGCTAGTCAGTTATCCTTTTCAAACAAAGTTTATCACAGGTCATTGATCTGTTTGGAGACATCTTTTATCTGACCTGTCTCATCAACAATTGCCCATAGGTAAGGAAATTAAACAGCAATTAAGGGAAATGTCTATAGTCTTATATCTGAGCATAATTTACTAATAGAATGACAATAACAAATTATCTTTCATTTTTGCCTAGGGGATCACAAATGAATATTCATTGAACTTACTTTAAAAGTCTAAGAAATTATGACAACACAATAAATTCAAATAATTACTTACAAGTTAACTGACCAATTGGCCTTTCTGATTTTCCATTAATAGGTACCAAATGTGATCCTGTAGTACCTTGAAGACTTTCAGAAAGAATGATACAGAATCCTATATAGTGTGGATGATTATCTATTTGACAATAAAAGTCCATTTTGTAGACCTAGGAGAAAAATTTATTTAAAAATTTAGTTGCTTTGTACATAAATGCAAAATCAAAATCTGGAAAACTAATAAAATACAGTATATTCCATTTAATTTAAATAATACATTATAAACATATAGTGTATTATTTAAATTTCAATATTATACAATTATCATCAAAATATCCGTTAAGTAGAGTTGTCATAAATGGTAAAAAGTCGGATTATAACTATTAATTTTAACTAAAGTCTTAATTTTTAATTACTATTTAATTTTTATTAAATACAGAGAAATAATGAATTTTATAAGCTGCAATTTCTGAAATAAAACACAATAAAAACATTTATATATCAAAACAAAAAATATTTAAAAAGATCAATAAATATTACAATTTACAAATTGTTCAAAAACAACTGAATTTGTAAATTTAAAGAGCTGAAACTTCACTTTTCATCATTAAATTATTTGTAGAGTAGCAGTTTTTTTTTATTAGATAGATTTTTTATTAGATAAAATTTTAAAAATTTTTGTGTAATTTTAGTTTTCAAAATTTTAAAATAAAATGGTATACTCTTATGTACTAATATCTGTATTTTATTTGTACAGGTATCCCTCCTATCATATGGTAAATAGGTTTCTGAAAAACACTGTGTTGTGTGAAACAGTGTTATATGAGAGTGAGAGACAATACAAAAAAGAGAGTTATATTCCAAAACCAATTCAAAACAAATAACTTTCTTTAGTTCCACATTAGAAACTTAATGTTTATTAAGTATATTAATAACATGAAACAAAGAAAGAAAAAAGTATATAGCCTATACAATAGGTGTTCAACCCATTGATCGCAATTGACTGGTCAATTGCGGAGCAATTTTTGGTCAATCTCGTTTATTCCTTCCAAGTTGATTCCTCCTTACAAATTTAAATAAAACTGAAAACAATTTATTTATCATAATTTTGTATTATTTTTTAATTCTCTTTAAGTGTATTGCTATTGTTTATTATGAAATCAATAATTTTCTTATCACTTGGAAGTATACACATGAAAAATTTCCAATATTAACTGATATTGCTCAAAAATTTTGTCGTGTTTCGGATCGACATACTTGTCAGAATCCGCTTTTTCAAACAAAAATTCTGTCGTGTTTCGCATCAATATACATATCAGAATCCGCTTTTTCAAATATGAACGTCAAAAAAAATCAAGAAACCAAATTACAAATGATCATTTGCATGATTGTCTGTGATTGGCCATTCTTCATATCAACCTGATTATGAAAATATTGCCAGCTCCAAACTGCCGAATTTCACATTAACTTTTTTTTTTAATCAACCAGCATTTCCTTAACTTATGAGTTTGTAAACAATATTTCTTTCTAACTTTGATTTACCAAAATAGAGAAACAAATATTTTATTTCAATATATTTGTTTTATTTGCGTATTAAAATAATTAAAAGTGATAAATAAATTTTTAAAGATACAAATATAGTTTTTAGTATCTTTAAAGTTTTTAGGGCTGGGAGAATGGTTCCTCCAAAGTAAGTTAGTCATTTAACTGCATAGTTGTATATAATCAAATATCAAGTTGGTGGAACATTATCTATATAAGACAGTATATCGTCAAATAACTTAGTATAGAAAAGTAGTTCAAATAATAATAAAGATTGAACACTACTGCTAAATAACATTCATGTGATAATTATATCTTCCTTACCATTGTTTCGTTAAAACGAGAACTTTTCTTTAACAATATCCTTCATAAAATCTATAATTTAACCCGCTATAAAATAATCGTTCCTTTACACATATCCGAAAAAAGTTACGAGTAAAAAAGGTTTTTTTTCTATTTCAACTCTTTAACAATATTAACTTCACTTTCTGACTTTTATGCATTTAAGTTGGTGTATCTTCTGCTCTCTTTACAAAATTTGTAATCTAGTCTGCTACAAAACAATCGTTCCTTAACATATACATCAAAAAAATTTATGAATAAAAAAGTTTTTCTGCTTTTTCACATTCCTCTATCAAAGAATAAAAACTTATTTTTTATCCAAGAACTGAATGTTTGGAACACAAAATATTCAATTGTCACCAATTAACTCAATTTCAAATCAAAATCGAAAATAGATTCCATATTCTCTGTCTCTCATAGCAAATTAGTGAAATTGTATTTATGACTAATTTTAGCAAAGTATTTCTCAATGATTGCATTTTGTGCAAATACTGAATGGTCGACAATTAACTGAATTTCACATTGAAATCGAAAATAGACTGCATATCATTCATCTCACGGCAAGCTAGCGCAACTGTATTTATGATTAATTTTAGCAAAGTATTTCTCAATGATTGCATTTTGTGTGTGTATTGCCATAGTGTGGATTTACAAAAATTAATGAAAATGTTTTAGATCGGAAGAGCTTTAGAGTATGGATTTACAGAAATTAATGAAAATTTGTTGTGTTGTAGGAGAGTAAACGTAATTTTTTAAATGTGTCAAGTAAGAACAGTGTTGTAGAAGTACCATGTTATATGAGGGTTTCTGCAATTTTCAAATTGTATTAAAGTGAAACCGTGCTGTAGGAAGCCATGTTATAGGAGGGATACCTGTATTTAAAAAACAGGCAAAGAAAAAAATTAATTCTCTCTATTTATTAAAAAAAATATATGTTGATTTTTCATATACAGGTAGGCCTCGATTAGTGCGAACGCTCGAGAGATGTATAACTGTCCTCAACTTCTTCCCAAAACCTTGGGGAGCTTAGAAGTGCTGTGTAAGAATGGTCATTGTTATCAACTGACTTGGTAAACAATATCATAAACAGAATGAAATAACGCTGCAAGTCCTTCATTGCTATGAGTGCTGACCATATATCATATTCAGACATTTAACTATTTCCTTTTCACGCACCTTTTTCGCTCTTGTTCTATATATATTAATTTTTATAAGAAATATTTTATATAGATAACCCTCGTATAACATGTTAGATAAATTCCTAAAAAATGCCGTGTTGTGTGAAGTCGTGTTATATGAGATCTGCATTGAACGAATTTTATATAAAATTCGTTCAATACAGAATACAAAAAAGGGAGCTACGTTCTAAAACCAATTAAAAACAAATAACTTTCTGTAATTTCACATAATAAATTTAATTTTTATTAAGAATATTAATAACACGAAACATAAAGAAAGACTAATTTTTATTAAGAATATTAATAACACGAAACATAAAGAAAGAAAAAATATATACTGTCAGGCCCAAAAAATAAACAATATATGTAAAACAAAAAGAACGAAGCCTATGTAACATTCATTTAATAATTATATCTTCCTTACTGCTGTTCAGTTAAAACGAGATATTTTTAAACTTTATACGAATTAATTTTTAAAAACTATTAATAAAAAAAAATTCTATGAATATGTATTGCAGCAACGTAAAAAAAAAACAATTTTAATTAAATTTTTTAATATATAAAACATGTTTTGAAATTAATTTTGGCTATAAATAGTTTGATTCTGATCGAAATTCTCTTTAATCATCATTAACACATTTATAATTGCCGATAAATGGTTAATTTTCATTCATTCTCCTACTCATTTTTCTCTTATTCTCTTTTGAAAGGACAATGACCATAATTACATATTTAACATTAAATATAATAATTATATAACCTAAACAAATAAATATTAATTATCACGTTATAATTACCGATGGCCATAATTGAGAAACAATTAAACTTCTGATTGATAGATTTTTATCTTGTTTTCGACTGAAATTATTTGCTTTATAATAATTTAAAACGTAATGGTGATGATGATAAACGGTAATTAAAAATAAGATGAAATTTTATATTAAATTGATTTTCAAATAATATAAATTATTTTTCACTCTCACATTTTTAATTTGCAAGTGTAAAGAAACTTCAATTTGTCATTTATTTCTTCAATTATTGATTAATTTTCGATAAATCCGTTTAATTTATGTTTTTTAAATTTGTCATAAATTGTGTTTTGTTGTAATTTTATTGCATTTATTGTAAATTTATCATATTTTTTGTAATTTATTATTAATTTTTACGTAATAAATACTCTTCGGTTTGTAGTATATTTCATTTTTTTGTAATTTATTGCATTTATTGTAATTCTTTAATTTATTGTAAATTGTACTTTGTGGTAATTTAATACATTTGTTGCAAATTTATAGTTAATAATGTTTTAATTTGTTTTGTATTATACAGAACTTCGTTGTAATTTATTAAATTTTGACAGAATAATTTTTTCAGTTATTTTGTTGTAATGCATTATTAATTTTTACGTAATAAAATTATTCGATTTGTAGCATATTTTTTCATTTTGTTATAATTTATTGCATTTATTGTGATTAATTTAATTTATTTTAAATAGTATTTTGTTGTAATTTAATGTATTTGTTGGAAATTTATTGTAATAATGTTTTAATCTGTTGTATATTATATTGTACTTTGTTGTATCAATAATTTATTACAATTTTGATGTAATAATGTTTTTTAGTTATTTTGATGTAATTTATTATTAATTTTTACGTAATAAATATTTTTCGGTTTGTAATATATTTCATTTTTTCGTAGTTTATTGCATTTATTGTAATTCTTTAATTTATTGTAAATAGTACTTTGTTGTAATCTAATGTAATTATCACAAATTTATTGTAATAATGTTATAATTTGTTATATATTGTACTTTATTGTAATTTATTGCAATTTTGACGTAATAATGTTTTTCAACTTATGGTCAGTTTTATTTTGTTGTAATTTATTACAGTTTTGAAGCAATAATATTTTTCAATCTGTAGAAAGTTCATTTTGTTTTTAATCTATTACAATTTGGCGTAATAATGTTTTTCAATTTGTATTTATATATTTACTTTGTTGTAATTTATTGCATATGTTGGAATTTGTTGTAATGTTTTAACATAATGTAAATGATACTTTGTTATAATCTATTGTATTTATTATAAATTTGTTATAAATTTTACAACAGACTATACAATTTGAAAACAAAGTTTTCAATAAACAGCACATCTCTTTATCTAATCGGGGATAAAATGGATGATTCGTTGTTTATCAGTAAATAGAGCTTACGGAAAGAATATAATTTTTATTATACTGTACTTGCTTATTTTAGATATTACATGTAGGAAGCTATATAACTATCAGAGTAAAATTTGGAATCTTGTCACGTTTGTATAAAACATTACATCATTTCGGTAAAGTAGCTTATGGAGGAAACTTATTGATGTAAAAAAATATATAAAGCAAACAAAATCCACATTGTTTCCATCTCAGTAGTTGTCGCCGATCTTTTAAATTATAGGAAATGGTGCACGGTGAAGTGGATGGTTTCAGTTATAAATCAACTAGAGATAGAACATGTATAAATCTTATTGTTAATGTTGCAATACAAGCAATTCGTTCTCTTCAAGTGCATTAGAGGCATACCAATGCTCGATTGTAACAATACTCTCTACTATGTGTGATTGGAAAATTCGCTCGACAGGATAGCTATTAAGTAAGGTCGTGACTGGTGTTCATACTGTACGAAGAATGTGTTTAAAGATTTACTGAAGTTGTATCTTCAAGAAGATTGTTTGCTTGCTTTCCTTACAACTATAAAAGTAAACATAAACTATTTCTTTCATAGAAAAACTTTAATAATTAAATCAAGCCTTACAAACTTATAACAAATTAATTTTCTTCTTTTCACTTTCGATCCAATTATTATTACTGTACAGTATATTATTTTTTTCATACTTTCTAGCACATGTATGAAAACAAAACCAAAATATAAAAAAAATTAAAAGATAAGAAATTTTTATCTATCTATTTTTATATAGCTCTACTAGTAAATAAAAATAGCAATTATACGAGAAATACGACTTTTCTAAGACAAAACATAACTTTATTAAACAATGGTTGTAGTGTCACGTCTAAATTTTCAAAACTGGATGGAAAAAATATCGTAGAGAAAAAGCGGCTATAAACAATATGAAGTAGAAAAAAGAAGAAAAAAAATACAGATCTATTTTTATGACAAGTAAAATAGAACAAAAGAAGTATAAAAATTGACGGAAACTTTTCGAATTTATGACATTTTCTATCAAACTGACTTTTCGCCTTCGTTGTAATGAAAATAAAGATGAAAGAGAAAAATTAGAGGATTCTATCATTTCCTGACTACGTCTATTAATAGCTATTCCTCTTCAATTTGTGGAAGGCTTAAAGAATCAACTCTGATTGAAAATCGACTTATCGAATTAAGATGAATTTTTTTTACTTATTTAGCAACTATAAAACGTCTTAAAAGCAATCTAACCGTAAGAGAGTAGCATAAAACGTCAGCCGGTTATTTTTATACTTTAACATTCTTTATGACTGATTGATAAAATAATGTGGCAATCTATGAAAAGTAGAAGAAAAATAGTTTTGGTAATTGGTCACGCCTTATTTATGAAGGTTAGACATCGTTTCCTTATTTATCATCATATTATATTTTCTTTTCTTTTCATCTTCTCCAAAGTTTTAACGCACCATCATGGTTCTATAATCGCTTTTCGTTCGTTACCTCTTGACTTAAGCTCGCTAGTAATCATGGTTTAAGCAATTTCAGCAGTAATTGCAATGATTTGGTGTTTGTCATGGAAAATATTAAATTAGCATCATTAATACCGATTGGATGGATTCGATAATTGCATAACAGTGATTCGATTTCCTGATTTATTAACATGTCGTGAATAACATAAATTTTTCACGTTCACTGAATGATTTGTTAAGAAATATTACATAATTAATTTATAAAGAACACAATTTTTTTCCTTTATGAAATTTTAAAATTTTCTTTATTTGTAATTCTAATTTGTGTTAAATGATGCAAAACACCAACATCCAATATTCTGATTTTTTTCGTTGTTCTGCTAAATTATTTTTTATCTTTCTGTTTATTTTACTAATATTTAGACATTTATTGGCAATTTTTCGGAATAGTTGAGCTATTTATTTGTATATACGTTGTAAATTTATTATTTTTTTTTATTCGTAAAAGGTGAATCAGAATTTTATGGAAACAGTTAAAGATGACACTTGCAGAATATTTTATTGAGATATTTTTTTATCTCTTCTTAATAACATGCTAACACTTTATACAGAAAGTATTTTGCTTCTAGATGAATTGCATAGAAGAAGAAAGAAAGAAAAAAAACATGAAAATTTATCTGACAAAACTGTCATACAGACCCTCCTCTTATACTCAGAAAAATATTTTTTTCCATTTCTACTACAATCCTAGGATTTCTTTCAATAGTGTTAACCGAATAAACAAATATCTCAGTTTGTCAATTGGACTGGAAACTGTGGAGTTCTTACATCTTGAGCAATTGTTTTTTTTTAACCTCCATCTGTAGTGAGGGAGTAGTAGTTTAGTAACAAAATTTGTTTTACATCAAAGTTATTTATATAATTTGAGGAAAGTTGACGTGATAAAAAATAAAATTCACAACTGTTTGATAAAGTTTTTCTCTCCCTTATCTATATATATATAATAAATAGCAGCACATTTCTATTTTTTGTCACTTTCTTAGTCAACATGAAAACTTTAGTACAGTACCAGATACTTAAAAGGAATCTTTTATACATTTATGCGATAGTGTGCTTGTTCTTAAGCAGACTTTTCTTTGCATCTTAGCTCTGCTTGATGATATGTTTTTGAATGTCATGATTGAATAAGTAAACCATAGTTTCTTTTTATTCTTGGGAAACAGTTATTGGTGCAATACTATATATAAGAGTCTCATGACTAACAATGAAGAAGAAATGTTGTTATTCATTGCTGTTCTTTAAAAGAATGCATAATGGAAGAATATTTGCTTTTATGGAAATATAAGAAAATTCTAATGTTTTAAAAATATTTTAGAGCAAAATCATAAATAGTATTTGCTTCTTTATTTATATATATATATTTTATTCATTGCTGTTCTTTAAAAGAATGCATAATAGAAGAATATTTGCTTTTATGGAAATATAAGAAAATTCTAATGTTTTCAAAATATTTTAGAGCAAAATCATAAATAGTATTTGCTTCTTTATTTATATATATATATTTTTACAGAAATTGGCACATAAATCATATTTTAATACTGTTAGAAGTATCCAAGTCGATCTTTACTAAAAAAAATGCATAATTTATCCATTTTATGCGAGTATAGTAAGAAGTTTAACGTTTAACGTTTTCAAGATCAAAATCATAAATCCTTAAATGACATTTTTCCCCGAAAAATCTTTACGCAAATTTCATTTAAAATTATTCTATATTTAGAACAGCATCAAGGTGACCTTTGCAAGAAATGAGAAATTGAGTTTCAAGATGAATGATGCTTAAAGGGGGTTTCTACGGTTACTCCAATGAAGAAAATAAGTAAAATTTTTCAAATGCAAGAATGATAGAAAATGTGAGTTGTTTGCCAAATGTTATCCATCCTTTCACACCATAACAAGCACAGAAAGGAAGGGAGTAAAGTTATAGATAAATGATACGTAATAATCGATATTCAGACATCCATGGCTAATATCGATCTATGCTTTCCTATCAAATGCAGTTCTACAAATGAATAACAGCCTGTCCAATGTTACAAAGATAGGAGACGGAAAAGAATATATATATATATATTTCTCTTTTCTTTCTCCATTAAAAAAACGGAGGAAAAGAAATCTCTATTAAACTTGAAACTACAAGAAAATAGAAAATAGTTCCCTTTCGCTAAACAATTCTGTCATTTTTCAATTTATTTTTCTATTCAGTTAACTAAGTTAATATATGAAACATCCTTTCAATCTGCATTTATTCAATGTCTGAAAAATATTTTATACAACCGATTTCGAAACAAAATATGAAAAAACGTTTGTCAATCGTAAAAACCGAAAGAATCGGTTAAGTCATACAAAAACAAATTTCCAGATATTTTTATACACAAAAAGGGAAACAAAAATAAAATAAAATAAAAACTATTTTCTAAAAAGCTTGAATTTAATTAAAAAAATTAATATAATAAATTCGACCGTATTTTATTATATAAGTTATATATAAATATATCAAAAATCATATTAAAAATATTTTGACGTTGTATGTTATCTTAAATCATAAATTTATTCAAGCGAATTTTGTGTTCAACTGTGCATGGTTCGCTATCAAAGAACGGATGAGAGACAATACATTCTATATAGATATAGATATATATAAAAGCAATATTTTTCAAATATTTTATGAACATCATAAAATGTTCATAATAGTATTATACGAAAACATTCTCTCAGCAAACAATTGTCATAAAAGGATAAAAAAAACTTTCCTTCATTCTAACCATATTTTTAAGGAATATATTTTGGTTTTTATAGTAGTCAGCAATTTTGATTGGCTGAACGATCTTCACCCTTCAAATCTTTGATTTCTCCACATCAACTTACTGACGTCATTTTGCCACTTTTAGGACTGTCCAGGGATACTACATCCGTCAAATCTACAATAGATTTCTTTTCTGTTACTGTCTAACCATTGTATTCGTTCTTTAATTTTTCTTTGGTTTCTGGTTGGACATTTGCGTCTTGTTGGGCCATTTCTGGAAGATATATGATCCATCTTGGATCGGAGATAAAAATCTCTCCAAAAACATATTCTCGACTTCATTGTCATCCACTGTTATTTTTTTCTAGTCTTGACTCCAGTAGCTATCTGTCAGCAAGATGTTATCGTTCAGAAAGGGAGAGGAAACTCTATCCGTCCCCATTTTTTAATAATGTGACCTGAATATTCAACTTATCATGTGTGTCCACGATACAATTCATTATCTTGTGATTACTCAAAAAAATGCATATATATATAAATAATAATAAGTTAAACTTACAAGAATAAACTTTACAAGGAAAAAAAATATGATAAAAAATGATTTAAAGTCGACTAACACAGGTTGGTTATTCATTTACATACTACAACCTTAACATATCATTAATCATATACAGTTTCCCGTTCTTCTTTTCCGGTACATTAAGATATTAAGACAGTTTTTTCTTTTTTTCAGAAATTTTGCGAAACAACAGAAACTACAGAACCGACATAAAATTTGCAATAGTATATAGTACAATCTTATTTTTATGCAATGCATTAGATTCCCTCCAGAAGGAAAAAATATTGGATTTTTCTCAATACTCTCTCGGATATAAAGATGTTAGCAAGAGTTTGAACAAACTTATTTTGTAATATTGGGATCAGACTTTCTATATCTTATATGTAAGATATGAAAATAAATACGAAACATATTTTATGTTGGAAAAAATCCGTAATGAAAAAATGTATTAATATCGTTTATTTATTTCCATCGTAATTTTTCTTTTAATCCGAATTATATATATGCGTTACATTATACATTTTTATGAAAATTGTTTTACTATCCGAGATAAGATTAAATTTTAGAAAATAATTAGCGTTATCCGGATGTATAAATTTATAAAACTCAACATATTACAATTCTATTCAGTTTAATAATAATTATATCTTTAACATTAGCATAGTTGTTGTAAGAAAAAATCGTCGAAAATAATAATAAACAGCATATTTTTATACATATTTAATTTTAAAATATATAAAGGCGCGCTGTTTATTATTATTTCTATGACTTTATTGCACTTTTTTTTAATAATAAAACTACAATTTCTATATTTACGCCAATAATATTGAAATTCCACAAAAACGATTTTTTTTACTGTAAAAATTTAAATAAAAATCGAATGGTATTGTTTAAAAGATAAATATTAAATTTTTAAACAATATTCTCCAACAATTGAAACAATAGAAACTTGTTTTATTATTCTGCAATAAAAAATAAACATTGCTGCGCCGTTTATTTAATTAATTACAAGCGTGTGTACTGCGCTCATATAAAATTACAGAAATTAATTTGAGCTAGTTTTTTTTTTAAAGAACAATATTTCGTTACAAAACTACTTAGAAATTAATTAAAATAAAATTATTATAATGTCGTAAAATAAAAATATATGTGTATACCGTATAATGTTTTACACACACCTAAGAAAATTCAGCTGCAGAACTATTACAAGATATATATTTTCCCCCCTCTCTTTGCGCGAGTTAATTTCACTAACTACTCTACAAGCTAAGATAGTTTTCTGCAGTGCGTAGATTAAAGGCAAACTCCCTGTCTACGTTTTTGTGTTCACTATTCTTTCTTATTTAGGCAGTTTAGAAAATTACAACATTACGTTTTATGGCTCGTTCTTATTACAGCAAACGCCAAAATTCTTTTAGGTATTTTCTCTCTCACTCTTTTTTTTTTCTTTTACTCGTGCTATTTTCTTCTTCATTTCGTTCTGGATCGTTTCTTTTACAAGAAATCATCATTGATAGTAACAAAGACAATTTCAAATGACTTTTCTAACGAATGATGACAATGTGCATGTGATACTTGCTCAGTCAAGTTTCAATTAAATTTCACGTGTATTGCATTAAGGATTTCTTTTCTTTTACAAATTACCCCTTACTGTTAAAGGCTTTAAGTGCTATTGTTTGTCTCTTCGTCTACATGTCTACGGTGATTAGATATCTTTCCTCTCTCTCCCTTTGAAGTTATCTTCAACTGGTATAAGAAAAATTTATTTTTCCTTTAACAAAACTCGTATTAAAATAATAGCAACAAGAAATTATTAACAAAAAAAGAAAAACATGAAAGTTATGCATTAACAAAACTCGAATAATTTTTCTTACTTTTTTTTCTTCTTCTTTAAATATTCGATAACAGAATTAATTAATTAAATCTTTTGTAGTAAGGCTACTTAAAATAGTAGATTTGTAAGTAAAAATAAAAAAGAGAGATAGAAGGAAGAAGAAAAGAAAAATCATTCAAGTTTTGTTCAATTAAAACTCTTAATCCTATTTTCAACGCGTGTAGAAACTGTGATTTTGAAATAAAGTTGGAATTTCCTTCTTCTACTTTTTTTTTATTTTATTTTTTATTTTCCTCTTCTTATTTTCTTCCGAAGCTGAGACAGCACAAATGGAAAAGATCCGATTGGAATTTAATCTTGTGGCGAAATCGGTGAAAAATAAGTAGCGTAGGGTTTGTGTTACTTGGCTGCTTCTAAGCACGCTTGAGCTTCTTTGCAACGTCTTCTTGTACCTGCTTCCCCAAAAAATCGATATTTTTCCTGAAAGATTTAATGATAAGTTTACACTTTCCTAAACTGTAAAACTGAAGCCCGAATACCAACACTTGTAAAGAGTTATAAAACTCTCAGATTATTAAAAGTATGAAAGGTTCATTCCTCTTTTAGATAATTAGATTCCATCCTCCGTGTTTTCGGAATGGTTTCTAATCTTGCAGAAAATTATTTTTGCTTTCGAAAAATATTCCGAATTAATGGTTTAAATTAATTTAACACGTGTAGTAGTAAATAAATACATAAACTCCACGGTATCGATCTAAAAATAATGTTGAATTTTTCATATTCTTAACTTTACAAAAAAAAAAAAAATTATTTCCGGTCGAGTTTAAATTATGTCTATTTATCTTGTGAAAATATTTTTATTCTTTCTACTGAAAAAATTACCATAAAATATTTGATTTTTAACCGATTTTTAAAGTGAATTCTTCAAAAACTGTAATGTCATTATCATTCAACTGCAATTGATTGGCTGATAAAATAAAAAAATATATAAAATAGTACAAAAAAAGAAGCAGATCGGAATTGTCTTTAGAAGCAGATGGTACAATCAGCACCTCAAAGTCTATTCATCTTCATTTTCTTACAGAGAACTTTCCACAATGATACCACAAACGGTAAAAAGCAGATCAGGCAGCGAAAAATGTTTATAGTTAAAAAAAAACTTTCATAGAATTTTCTCATTTCTTAAACATTTGCCTTCTTTTTTTATATCCTTTCTTTCTTTTTTTTAATCTTTCAAACTTTCTCGCTTCCCCATACTGTCAATTGGAGAACGTCATACGCTTTGCTTCCTTCGCAACATTATAAATCACGAAATGACGAGACAACAACGAGTTAAGAAGGAAAATTTTTTCGATCCCTTTATCACAGCCAGATCAATTTACACATTAAAATGGTCCAGTTTTGTTTTAAGTTCTGGATCTCTCTTTAATGAATATTAATGCCTAAGGATAGGAAAATGCTATCCTGGGAAAACATAACACTTTCTAGCTATTATCGGTAATGTGATAAAACACGAGAACGGAAAACGTTGAGAACGGAAAATCTATCACTGCTAGAAGAACAATTAAGAAATTTTTTTTATTTTTTTCCTTCATTTCTCATTTTATTTTTCTTCTAAAATTTATTCATTTTTTGATCTATAAATATCTATATAAATATATAATTTTTTTAATTACGTATAAAAAAATTTTCCAGATTAAACTATTGAACAAACTTCGATGATTTTTGTTTGTACTCCATGTGAGATAGCAATATAGGTGGAGAATATCCCCAGAGGAAGATGTCACAGAAGGTTGGACAACCATGAAGGCCACTAAGTCTAACTCAACTACCAACTGCTAGTCTTGATTTAATCAAGCGAAAACCATGATAGTTAGACTTTCCTCCTATTCAGGTAATTTTATGTCGAGATAACATCGTTTGGAGTTAATATAACTCGTTGCAATTTTAGCAAAATTAAAATTTTATTGATTCCTCCAGGAAAAGAAAAAAAATAAAGGAAGAAAGAAAAAAAAGTAAAGGAAGAAAGAAAAAAATTAAGTAATGGAATGAAATTAAACAATTTTAAACTTTTTAATTACTTAAAAATATTTAAAAACTTCCTTTTTATTAATATACAATTGATTTGATTTACATAACAATATAATTTTTTTTTTTTTATATTTAAGTAATTTTCGGAGCAGAAAACTCTATTATATATATAAAAAAGCAATCTTATACAGGAATTTTATTATTCTGTTCAATTAATTTTCAATTTTATAATATATAAAACAGCACCAACGTGAGAATATATATATATATACACACACACACACACAAACAATCGAGTTTGTGCAATTTCCATTTCTTCTATTGAATTTCATTTATTTTATTATATATATTTTTTTTTCTGCGATTTTTTTTTGTACATGAAGTCATAAAATCAAAACAAGTCAGGCAGATTTATATAAAATAGCTAGAATTACACAGAAATTGTGGTGATAAGCGAAACCATCCTGTCAACTGTAATAGGAGGATTTCAAAGTAAATCTGTTTGGACAAGAATGATGGCTCTCAGAGATTTACTGTGTCAAGAACGAGATTAGTAAAAAAGAAGCTAATTTTACACTTTAAGGTTTATTTTTATATAAAGATATCTTATATACAAGCGACTCTATTATTTAATATAAAAATTATATACACTGGTGAGTGATGGTCGAAAATAAATTTAGATTATATATATAGATATAGAGCGAGAGAGCCGAGTAAATCATAAACTTTAATCCATTTTCGATAGAAGGAAAGATGGATAAAAAGATAAAATTGGAGGATAAATATGAGAAACAATTTATTCGGTATATTAATTAAATAACTATAAATAAAACCAAGAATATTTCATAGAAAATGTAAAGAGCAATGATCCAGTAACATACAATGTTCACGGATGCAGATAAATTCCTTATATTAATTATGCATGCAGTTATTATCAACGAAAGCAAAACATGCAGTTAATGGCAGGCAACTAATGAGGTAAAATAAATATTTTCTAAGTTTTCAACTTAAAAGAACTTAAGAAGGATAACAAATAATTATTTGTAGTTACAAGTATCGATAAAAGTAAGTTAATTTCTATTAATGTTAGAGAGAGAATAATTGCTTAGAATAAAACAGCGTTACGTCTTTTCTCCATTTAAAATTAGATCGTTAATAACCTTTCGAACAACGTAAAAATTCTACCAATTATAGCTGTAAATGAATTCAGCAATTAGCATAGTTGATGAGAAATTATATCAGATTAGAAGCACTGAATTTCTTCACTGTTAAATCATTCATTCTTTAATTTTAATTAATATAATTCAGTTATGCCGGGCTTAACTTTATATAACGATATATACACGTTCCGTAATATTTTTAAAAAATTAGAAAGAATTAATTGTGCTCTCTAGTAAATTTTTAAATTGAAGTTTCTTGGGTTATACAATAATATCGCTAGGAAAATTGTATCTTGTAAGAGATCTGGAGAGCAGTTAATTTAATCCACACAATTGTCTTATCGCCAACATCCCAAAAAATCAGTAGACAATCGAATAACTGTTTAATACCGCATCTTGTCACTATAAAGCTCTAGGAGTCATAAAATACATCTAAAATGAAACTAAGGAACAATTCTTCTTATCTCCATCTTGGTACGTTTAGAAGTATTTCTTATACCCGCAGTGGACTTTTGTCATTTCGATACGGCTTAAAAGAGACCTTGTTTGGTCTAGCTCCCAAGATAGCGGTAATATGTTCTTTTACTGCTCTTCTAGAAACCCTTGATATTTGGCTACCAGTATTGGTCGTCTACGGAAAGGATAAAAGCCCACATAACTTGACTTCTTGGGGTGGACAGCACGCACATGCCAAACTCCAATCGATCCGAGAGGGGAGAAAACAGAGCTGTAGATCGTCACAGCATCGTCTTAAGTGCAGTTCACGCAACCTAATCCTATGGAATCCTTCCAAATCGCTTGGCAAATTGCACTCCGTGTCGTTTTAATTGTCTTCTCCCATCAATATCCTCAAACTCTTTCGGTCATGACACGCTGGATGAATTTCAAGTCCGAATGATTCATATATGACTGAATTACTTCATTTTTCTCTCTCTCTATTTCTATCTTTGCATAATTTACTAAAAGGTACAACATCCTTTTCATTCTGTTAAGGGATAAAGTGCTCGAAATCTGAACTTATTTGTTATGTTGACAAATGATACACAGAAATTCAATAGAGTAAAATAAAGTTTGTCGATCGAATAATCGCTCTTCTTACTCCAAAGTAAATTGAGTTCGGTGTTTTTTTTATATGTATTTATTTATTTTTAAATCAAAACGTTGAGAAAAGTCTCAACTTAATGTCCGTAATGTTTTATCGATATACACCGTGTTAAGTTGATGATATAAAACCGTTTATCTCCACCCATTGTTTTTCACAGAGTCAACATCCATTTGATATTATTCTGCAAACAAGAATATCGGCATTTATCTTCGAAAATATCGGTTTCGGTCGAGTTTTTCAACTAAAAACAAAGAAAAATACTAATGTATATGGCCGAACGAGTGCTTCCAACATCAAAACGAATATAACAACTATACAACACAACTATAAATCAAATTAATTCACTTATCTAATCTATTATAATGCAAATATACTTGCAAAATGATAAATTAAGTATTTATTATTCTTGTCCTGTTTACGTATCAAGTCATTTATTTTGATTTGGGAATATTAATAAAACTTCAATTTTCGAAAACGGTTCGGGAAAGATAATGTTATCTTTAAAAAAAAAAGAATAAAAATAATAAAAATACAAATCTCACCTGCCAATGATGTATACTGCATTTCGCTTGATGATAAACTGCAAAAGAAGCGAAATATCTGTCAGACTTTCTCCTAGGAGCAATTTTATTCTCCTCTTTCTGACTTTACTTACGAAAATACTCTTTACATATTTATAACTTGTGGAAAGAAGGCAATGAACTCCGAAGTGTGCAGTATTAAGATTAGCTAGTGCATGATTAGGACCGAAAAACTTCTTCTTACAGTCACGAACTACTAGCATAGTAGACAAAAATAGAAAAAAGAAAATAAGGTAAAATCTTTTTTTTTCCTTACTTCGTAAAACTGTATGATTTAGTTGACTAAAATTCCTCGACATTCGAATGAAAAATATATAGCTTCCATTACCTGAAACGTTTTGTTAATGTATATCCACCTCATGAAAGTTTCTTACTTAAATGTTTTTTTAAATTCTACGATAGAGACGATTTCAGACAATTTTAAGCTAGAAGATTTTTTAATTCTATCGAGTAATGAATAAAAATAAAAAAAGAATTTTTTTCGTTGACGATATAAAACTTATCTAACTTATTACGGATTAATTTATAAATGATTAATGATACAGTTCCCTTTAAAATATTCACAATTAATCGTCATGAATAAAAATTATATATAATATTATTTTTTTTTCTAATTTTAAAAAACCAGCTATGCTTTGAATAACTATAGAACAATATTTTCTAAATTTTAAAATTCCGAACTGGATCGTACGATCGTGTTCTTATTAATTTCTTTTCCACGTAGGGGATACGTTTGAAAATAAAACGTGGAAAATGTTTTTAAAAGAGAAAAATCTTTACAGAAAATTCGTTTTCAAGAAGGCGAATCACGAACTTCTAGCAGAATAATATCAAAAAAAAGAAAGAAAGAAAAAGGAAGCAGCATAAATCGATATTTTAGAATTAGGAAATGTGGATAAAATGTTTTCTATGTTTTCTGTGTAAATCTTCCGACACTCGTTATACCGATACTTCATTACTTTCTAATGAGAATTTTTCATAAGAGGAAACATGTCCACCCACCGACAGTACAATGACTTAGATAACAGATATATCTAGAAGACTGATTGAACATTGTCGGAGACAAAAGACACAGTTATGCATCCAAGTAAAAGAGGCCAGATTTGGAATTGGGCAGATGACCAGGTTCTAACTCTTCTTTCGCTTTTGTTCCAACAAAAATGGATCTCATATATAAATAACGAGTTGCACCTTAAGAACATTTTATAATCTAGATAACTAGTAAGATTACAGAGATATTCGTGTTGTGTATGAAATTAACTAAAATGTAAGAGACATCAATCGAAATTTGGAGATCTCTTCCGAATAATTTCAATTCCGATCATCTTATTAGAGATTATAATAAAGCCTCAACGATTACTCAATAACGAGTTTTACAAAATCAATTACTTCCAAACGTACACAAAATGAACCTTCAGAGGTCATTGACTTATAAGATCTGGAAAGGAGAAAAACATAAATTATCGATCTTTATTTTTGTCTCTTTTCTGACATCTCTTTCTAATAAAGTTGTTTATTTTGTAACAAAGAAAAGAGAACTCCTTTTTCTTGTACTCACTCTTTGGGGATTTATATAAAACAGCATGATTTACTTTTAATAAGTCTTCAGTTATGACATTTTAAATGAACTCGAGTTAAATAAAATTTTTATATCGGGGGAAACAAGATTACAGTATAAAAATCTCTAAATGGCATCTCTCTCTTATGCGGGGATTAATTCGGCTCCAAATTCTGGGTTAATCCTCCTTATCGCTTCTTTATCCCGCATTTCTGCGTGGCATCAAGGATTAATTTATCTTTTTTTTTATTTTATTTTTATCTTAGACGTAATTTTCGGCGATTCTTTAAAGAGAAGGAGAAAAATCGAAGATTGCGCTCATTTCGTTTAAATTGAGTATAAAACGATTTCAGTCATTTATTGATATAACCATCAAAATCTATATGAGTACAGATCAACAATAAGTTGAGTTAAGATAGGTTGTAAAATTCTCTCTCTCTCTCTTTTTTTTTATTCCGTTTTATTTCCTTTTGTGATCATTGAGTTCAACCGAGCCTAAGGTATAGTTCAAAATGTCGACTATTATTCAAAAGAACCTAATTCACGCAACGTAAAATTGCTTCGGTTGCTTTACTCAAGACTGTATTCTAGCGATAGATTTTTGTGGAGTGCTGAGCAGTAAAATTTTTACTGTATACTCAGTAGATATCTTTTAGAATAAGATTTTACAGATCGTCGAATATCTTTCTGTCACACTCGTTTCTTCAATTCATTTAGTTTTCTGTTCTTTAAAAAAAGATAAACTTCGGGTGTTATATATACATACATATATATATATATTGTGCATAACTTCTCTACGTAACTGAAAATTTGAATTTTTATTGACTTTATATAATGGGAAAATGTTATCTAAATTGTTCTACACTTCAACCTTTTGTAGCAATTTTATACGTCTCTCGCTTTTATGTCTTTGTATTCCTCTCTTTCTTTCTGGAAACGTTTGAAAAAAAATCACTACAGGTTGTGAAGAGATAATTTTTTGTCACTGCCATAAAGATGTTTTTTTTAAGAACTGAATCTTATGTTTCGGTTTTTCAGATTAACTATTATATATCGCGTGATAAGCGGAATCCAAAATATGCTTTAAAGGCGACATAATCACATTTACAGACTAACTATATCGATTAATCCAATCTCACTTCAGATAATCATTATCATCATCATTAGATCACGGAGATCGCGACTACCTATATCTTACATTAATAACGTTAGGATAACCGCTTTAGACTAAATTTTAATGTGAGAAAATCGATTTAAAATATATCAGCCATTAATATACTTTTTATTATGTAAATAAAATCGAATTTTAACACTTAAAAAGAGTGATTACGTGCATAAGTATGCGTGACAATGAAGCAGATTAAACGTTACATATCAGTCCAAATCAAAGGAAAACTATTTAAATGACAAAAGATGTGAACACATGTTATGCAATGTATCATACAATTCAGAAATCAAGCTTTTTATATGTTAAAACTAACCTTATATTCTCCTGATAACGTATTGATGTCCGAAACCAATCATCAGTACATCTTTAACTTTTATATTACTAACATCTGAGATAAGAATAATATAAATCGATTGTGAAGATTATTTATTAAATCGATACATATTTTATCACACATTTAATGATGTTTAAAATTAGCTTAATAAATTACTTACTATGTTATGCACATATAAAAATAATGTATACATACCTAACAGTTTGTTTTGCAATTTTAGCTTGGAAAATATACTGCAACATATTATCGCCCATCTCTGCAGTTTTCCGCTGTAAACGCAAAATCAATGAATCAATTTTCCAAAATTTCCCAGGTGTTGAAAATACTTTTGATACTAACCTCTTCGAAACTTCTATCTCAGTACTTAAAAAAATATAAAAATAAAAATAAAACTACTGAATCTATATATATATATATAATCGATACTTCTGTTTAAACTCTGCATTATAAGCTATAATAATTATTTTTAACTGCACCTTCAGTTAAAAAAAAAACAATTAAAATTTTTTTAATGTTTTAAAAAATCGAAAAGAAATTAAAAAAATGCAATTTAATCGCGGATACGAGACTTATATCTTATCTAAATAATTATCATAACTGCATTTTTGTTAGTATGAAGTTGTACAAAAACATTACTAGCGATATGCAAAGAATAAAGACTATCAGAAGCACTTATCTATTTATAAACCGTCTTTGGAGAATTTTACAAAATCCCCAGATGGCCATTTTTCACACGGTAAAAGTTTTCTATAAAAGACAGATCATTCTGTACATCAGATAAATATCATAAATTTGAATTTATATCATGAAAACTATTCTACCGTTTTCTTGAATTAAGATTTTTTGATTATAATAAACGATTTTAATATATATATATATATACGTATACAAAGTCATTATTATATTTTAAAGAATTTTAAATTGGAAACCAACTCTTTTCAATTTAAAAATGACATGTGGTGTTGACGTGTACATATCCTTTAAAATCAGACTATTAAATATGTTAATAAAAAGAATTACAAAACGTATATTTCTAACACACTAAGTTCTAATTAATGAGAAACAATTTTTATTTGTCAGTCATATTAAATGATTTTATACGAATTAATTTGAAACCACAAAATTTGAACAGCTGTCTCAGACAAACTGTGCTGATTTTTTTTTCCTTCTCTTCGATTTTTTTTTATTCTTCTATTAAGATACTCTTGGAGAAAGAATGAATACGTAGAGATAAATTTCCCTTTAATAAAAGTAATGATCCTCTGATGGTAAATGAAAAGATTTCTTTTAAATTTGGAAACTCTTTCTTTTCGTGTAAGACGTTTGATTTCTTTGGATGTTCATTCGACCGTTTTCTCATCGAATGATGATAAATGATAGCCAAAATGAACTGAAAAATAACAATCAGGTTTGTATTGTTGGTACCTTTTAACTTCTATCAGTATTTTTTAACCTCTTAGTTTCGTTTCTTTTATTATTTTTTCAAATAAGTAAATTTTAATCTTTCTTTTCTTTCTTAAAACAACACACAATATTTTGATGAAAGGTTTCTTATTAATTGGATTAATAATTTTTAATAACTATTAAAAGAATGATTTTGTTATATAAAAGACTTCCTTAACAATATCTGTATGGAAAAATATGATTAAATCAAAGCAATTCTAGCAACAACTTAGTTTTTAAAGACATGCAAATAAAAATTATTTGATTTTACTCTGTAGGAATAAAATCAAATAAGGAGGAAAAAGAATGAAATGAAAAGCTTGTACATAAATTCGAGAACAAAGTAGCTATGCTTCTATAGTAATAATTCCATCAGTAGCATCTGATCAAACTGTTAGAGATGCATTGAGTTAGTTAGGAAAAATATATATATATTTATTGCTAAATATTTATCTGCTTTACTTTATTTTTGCTCAATTATTAATAAAGGAGCCTTTTAATTTTTGATATAATTCTAATCTTTAAAGCTCGTGAACTTATATCACTGTTTATAAACAAAAAAAATTTCTTGGAGCGTGATTTCATCATAAGAAACTCTTCCCTTTTTTTCCTTATCCATTTTCCTTTCTATAATTAATTTTCTGCTTTTAGAAAACTGGATATTTTTATTTTTTCATGCCCGAAAATTGTTTTTAGAATTCCATAAAGTAATAAACAGGACTTTATTTAATAATACTTATTAATTTTTAATTATGCCCACGGTGAATAGAATAATTTTTTATATATATAATTGAACGTATCGTTCGCTTTTCCACAACAAAAAACACATTATGTTTTTATAATTATTATTTTTAATTCCCATATCTTGTTGCATAATAATAATAATAATAATAATAGGTATAGGTATGAAGGAATTTTTCATGTTTTTACGCGATTATGACTGCATGGTGTAGAGTTTTCTACTGAATTCTGCACTAAAATCAATTTTCGTATCAGAATGCACTTCTAGCGGTTCGAAAATAGAGAACAGTTCCATTTTATAAAAAATATCTCGGGGAATTTTTTGAATTTTTATATATATATATATATACAATCCGAAAATTTAAAAAAAAAAAAGAGGAATTTTGGATATGCCAATCTCTCGATGATTTTCTGTGTTTACTTCGAAAATTTTAAGAAATTCATTTGCATGTGTTGCCATTTTATATTTCTTCTTGTTATTTTCTTATTTTTATTTGCATTTTTTTAATAAATTCAATTTTTGTTTTCATTATTTTATGCTTCAAATATTATGAAACATCATCGCTTTGGATGTGAAGAATTCTAACCATAAAATTTCAAAATTTGAATTATAACTATTGATGGATTGTACAAGGTCTAAATTTTACACTCCATCAATAGTTATAACTCAAATTTTAAAATTTTGATAGGTTAGTACCCTTTACATCCAAAGCGATGATATACAGGGAGAAGAAAAACTTCGTCGTACCCAAAAGTTTACGATGAAGAAACTTCTGTTTCAATGCTCTCTATCAGATTGCATCGAAACAAGTCAAAATTGTCTGATGAATATTTGATCTAAATCGCACCGTTTTCGAGATATAACCCTTTAAAGTTAGCCGATCATCATTGAGAACACAAAGCGTCACGATGCGTCGCTCTCCTACTTACCACCGGATAGTAAGAAGGCGAGCGACGCAATGCGAATCGTCTTGGCAACGCGACGCGTCGTGACGCTTTATGTACTTGATGGTGATTGGCTAAATTTAAAGGGTTATAACTCGAAAACAGTGCAATTTAGACCATATATATTCATTAGACATTTTTGACTTGTTTCGACGCTCTCTATCAGTATACAAAAGTTTACGATGACGTTTCTCTTCACCCTGTATACAGTATGACAACAATATAGTAAGTCCATAATGTTATTCTTGTATTTTTATGAGAAATATACACGTGAATTTTATAAATATTCAGTAAATATTTGTGGTACCTGAAGATGTAAATATAGAACATTTATGATCTAGATCATACTGCATAATTAATTCATAGAATTTAAAGAACTCGAAATATTATTCATGGATGATCTGCATGACAATGAGCGATAAATATTACCATTTACTGAATTATGGCATTAAATGCAAATTGGTCAGTTATATGATCATCAATTCGTAAGAAATAATTAATCTGTTGAGCAATATCAGTAAGATCATCCTAACTGACTTATAATCGATAAATCAGATCGATTTTCGACGTAAAAGTTACATAAAATACTTCAAAAATAAACTTATAATCGTCCTTTTAGGTAAGAAATTTGATCAGGAAAATTCTTTATATTAATTTATCGATTTTTGCTTTCTACTTTTTCTTATTTTATGTTTTTTTTTATCGAAACAAACAAGTAGAATCGATTTTTCTAAATTATACTTAAACTATATACTAGTTGGGCTTATATATTGTAGTGTCTACTTACAAGAGAAATATAATAAAACAAGGAAATATTTATATAACAATTTTTTCAGTGGGAAAAAAATTCTGAAAAGATTTTATTCCTGAATAAAAAAAATATTCTGAAAGTGTATCATTTGCATAAAACTGTTTTTCACTTGTTACCTTCAGCAGTTTACAAAGTGTGCTTTCATTGTATTACTAGTTTTCTTTTTATTATAGAAAATAATAATAAAAAAATTCAAAAAAATTGTTTTTTATACTTCTTTATACTGTGAATTGTAATCTATAAAGTGAAACAAATATTTTTCGTTTATTCTGATAACGAAATTTCATCGATCGCATCAACTGATTCTTCGCATTTGTTGCTTTATCCAATGCTGCTAATCAGCTTTAAAAAAAGAAAATATTTTCAATTAATTGTAAGATATTCAGCAATTTTCTTTCTTGCATTGATAAAAAATCAGAATAATAGAATTATTAATTATGCAATTATGCAGTATAGAACAATAAATTGCTTAATTATTATAATATATATGTTTTATTTCATTAAAAAATTAATTTTGAATGAAAAAATTAATTTAAAAATGGGATACATCGCATGTTTAGCGATTTTTGATTTTATGCTTGAAATAAATAAGTAAATAAATAATTTTCTTTCAACAATTTCTGTTATCTATAATAAAATTTAACAAAAATTATATTCAGAATATTAAATAAATATAATATATATATGATATTTCTGTGCTATCCTTAAGAATATTATTAAGTTGCGTGCCACACATGATGTCTTCGTATAACTCATTCTCCTGTTACGCTATTTATCTTATTATATGATTAATTTAGTTGTTCCATAGGAATAATTAATAACGGATGCACAAGAATGTGTATCGAGAGAAGTATCGAACGAGGAAATAATTTGCATTTCAGAATAATATTTAGTACTGTAGATCTTACGTAAATTCGTCGCGCGTAACGTTCGTCGCGTTAGCATCATAATAAGTTTAACTGTCACGACATTTATCACTGTATGATAAATGTCGTTAAATTCGTGAATTGAATGAATTCGTTTATAAATTTATATTACTGATCTATTTAACAGTTTAATTTGTTTGACTTTATTTGCTCAAATTGTTAAGGAAGCGATCGCAAGTCGCGCACGCTCAGCGACGCGATTAATCAAAAAATTATTTTTATAATTTTTTTGAAGTATTAACATTTGTTTCAAATATCAACTATTAATAATGCAGTATAAAGTATTTAAATTATTTTTATTCCAATAAAATAGATAAGAAATGTATTATCAGCACGCTAAGCGCGTATTTCATGACGACGACGACGTCGTCGCAACCGACGGTTGCATAGAACAAAATAGAAGATATATACTGTACTTCAAAGCTTATTAAATTATTGAGTCAGAATAATATCAATAAATTATTAAAATAGACATATAGATATTTAACAATCTTGCAGTTTTCAATTTATTTATGAGTTTCTATGGCGAATAAAATCGCATTTATCGTTCGGCAGCGATCTCATAAACAATAATATCAGCAGCCCGTAGGCGCGAAGACTATATTAAAATCCAATAAATTATTAAAATAGACATATAGATGTTTAACAATCTTGCAGTTTTCAATTTATTTATTAGTTTCTATGGCGAATAAAATCGCATTTATCGTTTGGCAGCGATCTCATAAACAATAATATCAGCAGCCCGTAGGCGCGAAGACTATATTAAAATCATGTAGTCCTCTTGTGCTATATTCGATATTATTTCATAAAACCGGAACCAAAATATGTTTGCAGATATTTTTTTATTATTAGTAATTTCGCTAGAGGTAACAAAAATAAGCTAATATTTGTTTGATCAATGCACAAACCGATTAGAAATTCAAAATATTTTTCAGTTTTATAAAGTTGTATTATATAAATTTGATTAAAAAATAATTTTAACACGTTTAAACATGATTTAACTTGTATAAAAGATGCGTTTATTTTTCAGATAAATTTTATTTTATTAGTAAAATTTAAGATATCGATAAGTGTAAACAAGATATCAATTAAAATTTCTATAATATTATCTCAGATAATTTAATATCTGTTTAATATATCTTTTAATGTAAAGAGATGTTTTATTATACAGTATTAATTAGATAATTGATATATGCATACAATACATCTGCAGCATCAAAATTGTGAAAGATTGTGAAGATTGTGTAGATGTCAGTTACAGCAGAATCATCAGAATTGTAAGACGATGTCAACTATATCATGATCATCAGAATTATGAGATGATGTCAGTTATATCATGATCATCAAAACTGTGAAATGATGTCAGTTATATATGATCATTAGAATTATTAGACGATTTCAGCTACAGCAGAATCATTAGAATTGTGAGATAATGTCAGCTACAGCAGGATCATCAGAATAGTAAGATGATGTCAGTTATATTAGGATCATCAGAATTATGAGATAATGTCAATTATATTAGTATTATCAAAACTGTGAAATGATGTCAATTATATCATAATCATCAGAATTATGAGATGATGTCAGCTACAGCAGGATCATCGGAATTGTTAGATGAGGTCAGTTACAGCAAGATCATAAAAATTGAGTTGATATTAGTTACAGCAGGAGTATCAGGTGAATCCTGATGTTCCTGCTGTATCCATGTGTACATCATGATATAATGTATGCATTTATACCATGATGCATACGTGCGTACATATATATCACGATGTACACATGCATAAGAGGATACAGGAAATACTTTTTGATTTATTTATTCATTCACAAATACTACTTACTTAAAAATGCGATATAGTTTAGATAATCAATGTATATTTACATCAAATACATCAAGATTATGCGCTAATGGATACATCAGGAACATAAAAAGTATGATCCAATAGGCACATCAGTTACATCAGGAGATTCCTAATGCTTCTTATATAATTCATTTTACTTCTGTATCATGAATGTATATTTACATAAGAGGAATAGGCGAAACTCTGACTTATTTATTCATTCTTACTACGAAAAATTTTGTTTAAATTGAATAAAATTCAGCAATTTTTTCGCAACATAACCAGAAATATCGTAAATATGTTAACATTTTACAAATAAATCAACCTGATGCACTACACTTGTCACGAAAAGCCTTTAAGTAGAAATCGACAATGGCCAAACATTGATTTTCTTTTCACATAAAAATGCTAACCATGTTTCTTTCCTTTCTTTTTTTCTTTTTAGTTACAGGAAACTTTTATTTATAAGTATAAAGGAGGATGTTTTTATCCCTTATAATCCATCAAAAATTACTGTTATTCTATTTTCGAGATTCACAAGAACAAATTGACCCAAAAGTGATGTTGTTCCCATGACAACCGTATCAGCTAAGTACAGAAAATTTGTAGCTGGTGGATAGTCGCTTAATCTGACATTCGCGATAAACTCTACTGTAATTATGAGTTTAACAGGGCAAATATTTAGTTGTAAATTTAGTTTTGAACAAGATAATGGCTAAAACAATTATGCATTGTAACACATTGATAGTAAACAATTTGTGCGGACATACTGATAATACCTAATATATATAGTTAAATAACGAACAAATAGGAGAAAATTTCTGTCATCTAATAAACGATGAACGTTATTAATCTAGTACTGTAATTGCTTCAAAATAATATATAAATCATGAATTTTTAATAGTAAAAACTAACATTGTAACGTAACATTGAACGTAACATTGATTTATATTAATAAATCATTAAAGATATTTTAGTATCAGTTGATAAATTAATAGTGAAAACTAACATTGTAACGTAACATTGATTTATATTAATAAATCATTAAAGATATTTTAGTATCAGTTGATAAATTGAATAGGCAAATCGAAGAATTATATAAATGGCAAAATCGAATCTTAATGCTGCTTTAGTAACAAATCGGTCTATTTTTCAGTTTTATTCGTAAAATTATTTCTTTCTTTTCGTAAAGTTGATTTATAAGCGATTGAAAAGTTGTCCTAATTGCCCTTTACCATGATAAAAGTCCATTCTCTGAGATTCATTTCCTGTTCATCTTGAGTATGGAAAGTTTATTAAAATGGATGAGAGTTAAGAATTGTTACAGGACACTGTCCTGTAAGGAGTCCTGTAACAATCCTTTTAGAACAGTGTCCTGTAAGGATACTGTCATTTTAAGAAGGCATCTTTACTTTAATTGGGATTGCTGATAATCCCAATTTAGATGATGTCAAGGGAAAGATGAAAGTCCTCTTCATATGTGGCTTTTTCAGAGCTAAGATATGATTTTCTAGGGTTACTGTCATTTTAAGAAGGCATCTTTACTTTAATTGGGATCGCTGATAATCCCAATTTAGATGATGTCAAGGAAAAGATGAAAGTCCTCTTCATATGTGGCTTTTTCAGAGCTAAGATATGATTTTCTAGGGTTCATTTTCTCCTGAAAGATTTTTTAAGTCCCATTGAAGAAGATATTGTTTTTCAATCTCGTCCCGTAGGCTCTTCGTAAGAAGTCCTGTATTGAAGGAGATACTGTCCTATTAGGGCTGCACAATAGATTACTGAATAAGGACTTCTTATTTAGTAACCTATTGTGGAGCTTGTACTGACAATACCTTCCCTGAAGATGAAGAGACTGTGCTGACAGATGAAGATACTGATCAATACTGATCAAGACAGGAGTTCTTATTCAGTGACCTATTGTGCACTCTTAACAAGATCATCCGATAAGAAGATCCCTTTATGGGATAATCCTGTTAGGGGTGCACAACAGATCACTGGTTGGTTGCAGTGCTAGGGCTGTTTAAAGCTCCCCTTTCCTGTAATCAATCATATTTACAATGGCAATCAATGATTAAATAATGTGTTTATCTATAAAAAATCTTATTTATTCGCTAGAAATATAACTCGAACTCATTTATGTATATTTTTATAACATTGTTTTAATGAAGCATATTATTGTTTAATTTTTTTATATAATGCAAAGAGCTTAATCTGTCCAGTTTAGAAAGTTATTGTGGTAACGATCATCTAAGAATTTAGACAGAATTTGAAAAAAAAATTGTAAATGTCCTCGTAGGAAATTTATAAATAATTACCAAAAATAATTTAATTTTGTTGCTGAAAAAGAGAAAAACTTCTTTTATAGAAGTTTCCGAATTTTATAACAGGGCAAAGTAATTCTTTCGGATTATCTCTGTTTTCTATAAAAGAACCCTGTTACGTTACATAAATGTTACAATAAAAAGACAAAACACTAAAATTGCTTTTCCAGTAATAAAAGAAGCTCAAGATAAATAAATAAAAAAATTTATCTGGGAGAACTTCAATCTCTATTTTTGTATTTTATCTTAACTCATAAATCTGAATGGCGTTTGGTAATCTATTGATGAAATCTTACAGGTTAATCTATTGTTTTTAAACAGTTCTTTCTTTTTACTCCTGTAAGGAATAACACCCGTTGCAATGAGTAAATTTCCTTCGTTCGCTATCGCTTCCGGCTTTTCTGGATGTGATTCCACTTGTTTCTATAGTAACGACATGAGTTATCTTCTCTTTTACTTAACACGCTTGATGAATGGAGACAACGGCCATATTTATAAAATACCAACAACAAACAATACGCTAGAAAAAAATCGCTCGTTAAAGCATAAAATTTTTATTAGTATACTTCATCATCGCGAAAGGAAAATTCTTATAACAACGCTTATACATTGAAACAAAAGAAAATTTATCAGATTTTTATTCATAAAAGAACGTTACAGATACATTTTGATAATGAAACATGGCCATCGTCGATGCAATTCTAAAGATTTGTGATGTTCAGATCGTTTCTCCTGATAATGTCCATTATCAGGAGAAACGATCTTCAGCTTCATTTATTCGGATGAAGATGAATAAGGCGAAAGAGTTATTCGGCTTCTTCAGATTTTTATCTCTCGATTTTTTAGTAAAATATATATATACAGGGTGAAGAAAAACTTCGTCATAAAATTTTGTATACTGATAGGGAACCTGGAAACAAGTTGAAAATGTCTAATGAAAATATGGTCTAAATGGCACCGTTTTCGAGTTATAAAGCTAGCCAATCACTATCGAATACACAAAGCGTCACTATGCGTCGCGTTGCCAAGACGCGTCGCATTATATCGCTCTCCTACTTATTATCTGGTAGTAGGAAGGTGAGCGACGCGTCTTGGCAACGCGACGCATCGTGACTCTTTGTGTACTCGATGGTGATTACCTAGCTTTAAAGGGTTATAACTCGAAAATGATTTAGACCATATGTTCATTAGACATTTTCGACTTGTTTCGAGGCCCCTATTAGCACACAAAATTTTATGACGAAGTTTGTTTACTCTGTTTATATACATATCACCGGAATAGAAAATTTTATATATATATAATATACCTTTTCATTCGAGTAATAATTTAAATTTTAACAAATTAATGTAAGAAAAATCATCCATTAAACATAAAAAATCTGGACACGTACGTAAACATGTAATAAACTATCAATATTAGATAGTAATTAATGGAAGAATTTAATTAAATGTTTTCCATTGATTTATACAAGCCGTTCTATTTTTCTATAAGTAAATTTAATGACATAAATTTCATAGTTGTAGAGTCCTTGAATCTTCGATGCCAAGGACAGGATAATGTCAGTTTTTCCGATCAGATAAATGAAGACGGTGTTCTTGTGGTGACATCGATCAATATAGCTGAAAATCGGTTTACCGGATTTCGATGGAAAACACAGAAAACTAGTTTATTTTCGATAACTGAACAACGATAGAGTACAGTAAATAAATTTTAACAATATTTTCTGACATTTTCTCAAGGTATTTTTAGGTATATATATATATTTTTTTTTCTTTCTTTCTTTCTTTCTTGCGAGTGGCATTTAACTATCATAAAATTTGCTATAATACTTTTAAATCGATAATTTTAAAATGACTTATTAGCGTTAATTGACAATTTTAAATTACTTTTATATCAAAATTAAGTTCTAATAACGTTTCCACTTCAATTAAAATTTAAATTTGAATAAAATTAGCCTTCGATTGGAAAATTTATTAACCTGTATCGATTCTGATTATTGGTAAAATTGTTGTATCTTGGGGCCAGGTTTGTAGAGAAAATTTTCATTTTATCAATAGAAATCCTTTCATACTCTCGACAAATATTATTATTTCTGTTTCTTTATATAATCTAATTTAAGCTCAACATGTAGAACCTTATCATCTAAGCAGAGAATAAACGTGTTTATGATCAGATTGATAACTTCTTATTATATTTATATTCTAGCTTAATAGGTGTATTTGTTTTGGACAAACTTATACTTTGTTTACTTGATTAATCAATGCATGTTCCACATAGAAAAATATCCACCAACTTTAATTAATTTCCTCCAACTAGCTAAAGATCAAAAATTTCCAAATAATAGGTGATAAAATGGTAAAATAATTATATTTTTTCTGTAAGATGTTCTTCACATGATTAAGCATTTGAATAAATACAAGCAAGTTGTTCAAAGTTATATATTTAATTAAACGTTTGAACAACAACAAGAATATTTGTCTGATATGCTTAAACATTCAAAGAATTCAAATCCTCTTAAATACTATATTAAGCATTTGAATAACTTCAAACAATAAACAACATTTAAGTTCTTGAAGTTATTCAAATTCTTAAGAAGTTTTGAATAACTTCAAAACTATTTTCACGCCTGTAAGAGTATTAAAAGAATGTTTTCTCTTTTTAGGTTGTAAATTTGAATATTATTATTTATCTTTATATATATATATATATATATATCTTTTGCCAACAAGAATCGTTTATAATCAGCAAGACTTTACTTTATCATTCAGTTATTAGAACTTCGTGGTTATATTGTTAGAACTTCGTTTTTCTTCGTGGTTATATAACCACGAAGAAAAACTTCGTCGTAAAATTTTGTGCACCGATAGGGAGCCTCACAAAAATTCGAAAATGTCTAATGAACATATGGTCTAAATGGCACCGTTTTCGGTTATAACCTTTAAAGCTATAACTCGAAAACTGCTCAATCAGCATCGAGTATGTAAAGCGTCACGTCGCGTCGCGTTGCCAAGACGTATAGCATTGCGTCGTTCTCCTATTTACTGTCCGTCCACAAAAGCCGCACCTTGCTAAGGTGGATGAGTCCAAATGCAAAAGGGAGAGTCGCAGTCGGTATAATGACGTGTGGGAATGGTTTTATTAGATAAAAATTATTGAATTAATATTATATTAAGTTCTGTTAAATATACTATTTCCAACGTCGAAACTAATCATTTAGCATTCGACATTACAATAAACTTTCATTCAACTTCAGTTATCTTGAGTTCGAAAACATCCATGTGCAAAGCTGTCATCACTATTTTGTCACTGGACTCGTTGAGTTAGCGCACGCGTACTTGCGTCGATGGTCGCGGCTAAGCTGGACGGACAATATTACCGGGTAATTAGAAGGCGAGCGACGCGTCGCGACACTTTGTGTGCTCGATAGTGACTGGCTAGTTTTAAAGGGTTATAGCTCGAAAATGTTGCCATTTAGACCATATGTTCATTAGACATTTTCGACTTGTTTTAAGCCCTCTATCAGTGCACAAACTTTAATGACGAAATTTTTATTCACCGTGTATATATCAGTGAGAAATGCCAAAAAATATTTTCTTTTGTATTCTCTCCGGAAATGAATATATATATATATAATAACCCAGCTACAAAATATTTATATTTATTATTTTTAAGTTATATATAACACAATACTCTTAGTGGAAAGCATCTTAAAAATAAACTCTTTTCAATTTTAATGTGATTACTTGAAACTTCCTGGGAATAAATGTAAGTAACTTATTTATATAAAAAATGTTTTATATTCAGTTTTATAAAAATACTTTTGGACAAATTTTTCAGCAATAAAATTATTTTATTTTATTTTATTTTTATTTTTATTTTTGTTATTTCATCCCACACAAACTCGCTTGAACATTTTTTTTAACTAAGATTGAGAAGAAAAATATGTTTTTCTTGGTTACAGTATCACAATTAATTCTAATTTACCAGTAATATTTGGATTTCTATGGATGAGATCACATTCGGCTAATTGATTTGTAGAGGCAAATAATGCTATTTTCTAGCACAGCAAGGCTGTAGATGTCAAATCAATTCTTCATATCGCGTCACGTTTGGAATCAAATCTCCGTTATCTGGACTTTCATCCAGGGGAAAAAACAACCACGTGGTAAACGTGAGGGGCATTTAGTAAATATGTAACTGTCCTGAACATAAAACGGATTCTCTCGTGGTTGTTTATCACTGATTACACGCTCGGCATCTAAGTCATATCATAAATTGGCTAAAGTATCGTAAAGTACACCATCCGAAGAGATAAGCGGTAGTTATTCGACTTTTTTGTAGATTTTTATGACTTTATTAAGTAGAAAATAACTTGAATTAATTTCTGAATTAATGGATAAGCACTAGCACTTTTTTTTCCTTTTGAAAACTTCTCAGGAGAGATTTACGCAGAATAAACAATCTTTTAATTTTTCGCTTAATATTACTCGATATTCTGAATTCCCAACGGAAAATATAAAAGTCAATTTTAAAAAGAATTTAATCTGTATATATATATTTACACTTTCAACCTTCTGCTTTTCCTTTAACAGCAGTCCTGTACTCTTAATGCTAGAACATCAGATCTTTCCGTGATTATAGTTACGAGTGAGATAAAACCCGAATAAAATCTGTGTATTATGTAAAGTTTGCAAAAAATAAACTGTTATACATTAAATTTGAATCATAATGCAAGTACGTGAAAGGATTTAACTTATTGAGGAGTAATAAAAGAAGAGAGAGAATGTCCGAGTAAACAAGATCGAGGAAAAAAAATTGAAAAAAATTGCAAAGAATAGAAACTCATGACATGTTATACAATAACTAAAAATTGGAAACGAAAACCTGAATATTGTGTATTGAAGTTGAAAATAGAAAAATCACTGAAACTAGAGAAACTAGAAAAAGAAAACACTATCATAGAAATGTACAGTACGTAAAGAAGTGATAACGAAAATATTTGGAAGAAATTATATTAAACAAGAAATATTAGAAACAAAAAAAGGTATTTCTAATACTTTTCTTTCAGTTTCATTTTACATAATATTGAAAAGAAATTGTAACGAAATTAAAAAAACTTGTGTCATAAATTTATAAAATTTCATTTATTTTTGAAATTGTTATTTAAAAAATCATCAAAAAAGAATTCTATCAATTTATAGTAAAATATTAAATACAAGATACAGAAATTATAGATTCCCAAGCCGGAAATGTTCTTATATAAAATTACTGTATAGATTCCCAAATGGATATATCCTTATAAAAAGTTATAAATTTCCAAACATGCATCCTACATTCCCATAAAAATACATCCTATCCTTATAGATAATTATAGGTCCCCAAATGGATATGTCGGCCGGATAGCCGTGTGGTAAAGCTATGACTTACCACCCTGATGATCCGGTTCAAATCCGAGTCCTACACTTTCAGTTTTTCAGGAATGGTCCGGGTCCGGCCCGTTGGATCCCCAAATGGATATGTCGGCCGAATAGCCGTGTGGTAAAGCTATGACTTACCACCCTGATGATCCGGGTTCAAATCCGAGTCCTACACTTTCAGTTTTTCAGGAATGGTCCGGGTCCGGCCCGTTGAATCCCATTCCAGTTGACCCCATCCTAGGTGTTGGGCATCCTGTGATGGGCTCTAGAAGTGGCCACCGCAGATAAAGTATATCCCTTGTGCGACATGGCGGCTTTACTAACCTAACCTAACCCAACTGGATGTATCCTTATAGAAAATTATAGACTCCCAAAATGTATCTTTATAGGAAATTATAGATCCCAAACGTATGTATCCTTATAAAAAATTATAAATTCTCAAAATGGATGTATTCTTATAGAAAATTATAGATTTCCAAATAGACATATTCTTATAAAAATTACACTCCAAAAATGGGAATATTCTTATGAACATATATGTACTCATTTCATTATATTTAGATATATGTATCGTTCTTTAATTAATTATCATAATTTTTGTACTTTCTTTTTTTTTTAATATTATACGATCTTAACACAAAATGGGAGTTAAGATGGGAACTCAAAAATCAATCGCTACTAAAATAAATCACATTTATCATATAAAAACGCGTAAATGTGCATATTAACCATTCAAGAGTATAGTAAAAAATAAAATTTGACAAAAAAATAAAAAATTAAATAAGAAAAACCGAGTATTGGGAAAAAAATAACATAGAATTGAATCAAAAAAAATATTATAAAGGTTAACAGATTATATAGAGAACTAATAAGAAGATTTCATTGGGAGGAAAGTTTAGAAGATTTCTTTTTTACCTTTAAGAAGATAAATTCTTACAAATAAAATTGATAACGGATATTTATCATTTAATATTACTTAAAAGTCTAATAAATATCTGGAATTTTTCTTTATTATTTTTGTGTGATTTAGCTTGGGAAGAGAAATAAGTTAAATTTTTAACGATTCATTATTAAGAAATTGGAAAAATTCAGTAGAGTAGGTAAATTATTTAAAAAAAAGAAAAGAAATTACTGTCAATGCAATTAAAACGAAGAAAAAAAAATGAATGAAATATCCATCGAAATGAAAAAAAATTAATGGAACATATTTTAGAGAAAATTGATTTAGAATAGGGAAAAAATGAATATTTTAAATTAAAATTAATGGAATGAATAAAATAAATGGAAAAATTGTAATTATTTCAAAGAAAAGACTAGGAATTGAAAAAGCTGATTCATGAGAAATATTTAATACGATGCAAGATATATATACAGTGGTGGACAAAAGTATTGATACCCCTCCATTTTTTTATTATTTTGGCAATATATCAACCTGAAAATGCCATTTTGATAACTTCATTCAACCTTTCATCTCATAAAAAAAGGATAAAGTATTATTTATTTATAACCAGACACGTATAATTTTTAAGTTCAGCAACTCACAAAGAAGCAGAAACAAAAATTAAACTCAAGAATAATTTAAACATTAATTTAATTATAGGGTATAGGCCTATCTAGTTGTTAAATTAATTACGTTTAGTTCATATAAAAAAACGCATAAAAATCTATTATTTTTATCATTATAAAAACTTCTTTTAATTAAAATCCGATCATTTAAAAGCCTTGATAATAGAGAAAGAATTTTTCATTGTCTATATAATAAGATACAAGAAAGCAATGAATGCGTTCATTCTTCTTCTAATTGTTTGGCTTTTTAGCAAATTATATCAGAATTTGAATGAATAAATTGGTGAGCGATAAGTAAGTAACCAAGAAAACAAAGTGAATAAAAGTTACTGTTTTGTAATGATTTTTATATTTTTCTTCATTTGAACCCGTTCCAACAAAAGTGGAAGTAAATGCTGTGGAAAATATGGAGATCTCATTGTTCTTTCTTTAAGCATTAATTTTATCTGATATATTTAACAAAGAAGAAAAAAAGGATAATATTATTAATACAAGATTTATTCTGTTGTCATTTAAAGTAGAAAGTTTTTAAATCAAAAATTCCTAATGACGTTTTTTTTATATTTGTAGTTAAAAAATTTAAAAGAAACATAAAAAAGAGAAATAAAAAAGAGAACAATTAATAGACATGCATCAAACGGTCGCCATTTTTGAAAATATGCAAGTGGCGGCCTCTATCGATACGTTTTAAAATCATAATCCGCTAAAATGATCGTTATTATTAAATTTTAATTTATAGCACGATAACGACAAAGCATTAAATGTTGCGATATACCATAAAATGCTAGCGAAGACAAAAAAAAAGATGCATATATATTAGAAGGCTTTGAATAAATTCCAAAAGACGGTATTTACTTAAAGCTTCCTTGATACTTAAGATGTTTGTTATTGGATAATGAAGTTAAAAACATGCTCTCATCGAAAAATAGTCTCAAGTCTTTAATTACGAAATGTCAGGTTAATTTTCCAGTTAAGAGAGATGAGAATAAGTACAAAACTATCCTTGCAGTTCTTTGAACAACTCCGAAAACTTCTTATGCTTCTGCGGTTTTATGAATGTTCTTCACGTCTTTTAGGATTAAACTTTTGCAAAATTTATACACTTCAATTGTTTATTATTGTCCATTTTAATCCACAAGCCACGTAATAAATGTTATTAGCCAAAATCTTAATGTTTCTTTTTTATATAATTTAATTCCTGTAATAATTTTCGAGATTATGGTATAAAGATCGGAATTCTTTTAAAAGTATTTATTTGTTTCGCATTGATTTAACTTATTATTCTTTGATTCCTCTTATCCATTTTTATCTCCTTTTAAATAATTTATAGTGATTCATTATTTAAAAATTTCTAATTACACAGAAAATCTCTTTATTGCAATTTTTCCCTCTACCCCTCTCTCTCTCTCTCTCTTCTTCATCCATAGTTATCAATCTCATATTTTAAATTTCTCTCTTTCTCTCTCGTGCTATTTATTGTAGAAATTTAGATTTATTGTTTAATTAAATTTACTTTATAATTATAAATGGAACGTTTAATGAAACTATTAATTAAGTCAATCACTAATCTAATTAATAATCGTTTATGTTTGGCTTTAAATATATTTAGCGAACAATTGGTATTTTGTTCATCTTTATATTCAAATAAAGTAAAAATTTTCCACGAAGTATAATTTTCTACTTGCAAAATAAAGTGTTATCAGAAATTATTAAAAATAATAGCAAAAATTAAAAAGAAAAATTATCTTTTGTTTAGAAAGATAACTCGTTATTCACCTATTAACAAACACTTAAAGATAATATCTCTCACTCTCTCTCTCTCACTCACTCTCTCTATTGCTTCTCACTCTTCTAAATCGTTAAGGCCGTCCTTTGTATTTTTCCTTTTATGTCATTTCGATTTACACATCAATCGGTTATCGTTAAAAATAAAAACAAAAATACTGATAAATGTGTTATTTGATTGATAACGAAATGACAGTGCATCCATTTATCATCTTCTTTACATTATTGTAGAGATAGAACTGAAGGCAAAATCACCAGACTATCCATTCTCAATCCTTACCACAAAATATATATATTTTTCTTTCATTTCTCATATTCTTTTTTAATATTCATACCAAAACTTTAGAAAATTTATACGGTATAATTGTCGATATTTATATAAATTGTATATTTTTTTTAGTTTAAAAATTTAACTTTTAAAATAAATGCCATTAACTATTGTCCGTTTTTTATAGTGGTAACAAACTGTATGATTCTTGAATGTAATTTTTTTTTTCAACCTACTAAAGTTTTTCTCGTCTGGATAGGTTTTGGTTGTAATCTTCATGGTTGGTACCATCCATCACTCCAATCAGTAGCAACTGGGCTGTTTCATGGCTGTGTGCAAAATTTTAAAGAAAATGTCAACGACAGAAATAGTGTTTAGTCATTGCCCATTTTTTTATTTTCTTTTTTACTTTTTGCTTTCTTGTATTTTTATTTTTTGTTTTATCCGCTTCTCGCTAGTTTTTATAGTTTAAAAAAAACGACCAATGAATAATAATAAGTTAATAATAACTTTAACCCAATTACTCTCACGAATATTTATATATATAAATACATAAAAATCTAAGTAACGAAAATAAAATTAAACTGATTAAATTGAAGAGGAAATATATCTTTCTCTGGAGGAATTAATTAATGTTTCATTTGATACCAAAGGAAAATTCAATTTGAAACCATTAATAAATCAACGTGTCAACGGTTTAAAAAAAATTACTTCCATCAGAGTTTCTGTCAGTTAAGTCAAAGCATTGGACTTCTAAATTACATCTAATGTTTACACCAACAATCTTATAGGTGGTAGACTTGGAAAATATGATTGAAAACTTCCAGCTTCCTTTTATACGGCACTAAGTGGATGATTGATAGATGGCTTGTCATTTTACGTTCATATTGCAAAGGGTTTCTTTTTTTCGGGCTTTACTTGGACTTTTTGGTACAAAACTAAACTTTGTGTCAATATAAGAAAGAAAAAATCGTAGTACACTCTTTGGTATGTTGGGATTTTTTTTTTTTTATCTGTGTTTCCTTCCGAAATGTTTCGTGAATAAAAGGAATTGCGTGTTGTGGAGCAAACTAATTTTTTTTAACTGTTTCTGTATATATTATGATATTTTTTTTTCTTTGGGCGTTAACGAAAACTTTCGTTCTATTCGTATAATGTGTTCATTTATTACGGGGGTAAAAAAACAACTGAATTAAGTATCTAATTAAAAAAAATTGACATTTATTAATTCTTCCATATTTTAACTGTTGTATTTTTCTTAGAAATAAATTTAATGGTAACACGAGATAAAGAATGTGTTTTAAAATTTTTATTACATTTTTAATGATTTTATTGCTGTGTCATAACAATATAATCGAGGTCATTCATTTAATGTCAGGGTTGAAATAACGCTAATAATATATGTCCTGCGAATAAAGTAGTAGATAGCCTCTAGGCATTTGCCTTCAGGCTTTAATATCTTTTTGGTAGCAGTATAGATAAGCCATTATTCCAACGACAAAGGAGGAGCAATCAATGGCGTGCAGTGATGTAAGCACCACTTATTTCATCCTAGAATTTGTCACTTGGTTCGTACCATCACAAAACATATTGCAACATTTCACTTCGGCCTCATTTACCTGCAAGATGATTACCTCAAAAGGAAAAGTATAAAAATTCCACATTTTTATTTTATTTTATTTTTTTCATTCTTTCGAAATATGTAGAGTGGCATTTTCACTGATTGTTCGCATTCTATTGTATTTTTGGATATTCTGAGCAGTTTTATTATCATGTGAACATTTACGCTCGAGTTAATGGTGCGTTAAATTTACCAAAACTAGAGTTGTTTTAATTTTTGAAGAGAAAAATAAACTTAAAAATCTTTATTCTGTTGAAATGTTTCTTAAAATAACATAAAAAGTTAAATTAACTTTAATAATAATGATGATAATTTAACTAAACATTATTACGAATAATAATAAAGTAAAAAAAAATTCCGAAAACTTCTTGAGCTTCTTTCTTTATTTATTTTTTTAACTTTTAGCATTTTTTACTGGAGAGTAAAGAATATTTCAGTTATTATCTGTAATTTTGTATTATTTATTCGGCTCTTAGTCCACTTAAAGAAGATATTACAAACATTTACTTTCATCTTTCGTATAGCATATCCTCATTATGTCATCTTAAAAATCTTAATAAGAAAAAATACGGTTTGAAAAACCTTCAGATCCCTGCCTAAAGGTATATACAAGTTGAAATTTAAAAGTTTCCAAACACCAATATTACTTTAGGCACGAAACAAAATTCACTATCTAAATAACATAAACAGTATATTTAATCAAATGTGTATCTCGCTGCTTAAACTAAGAAAAAAGTTAGCGAATAAAAAAGAAGAAGAAAGATACGATTAAAATGATAATTTCTGTTAAGGATGTATAACTTTCTCTACTCCAATCCAATATTAAAAGTATTATCATAACATCCACGGACAATTTATGAAGGCGTTTGATGTGCTAAACTGCTTAAAAAGAAGCATAAACGAAACTTCATCACCTCGTAAGATTGAGATATGCGAGACGTTGAAAGGAAAGGTTTTGTGTAAAATCGTTATATTTAAAGCTAAGACTTCACTTTATTTTATAATTAATCAAAAATAATGAAAGGCATATAACTCTTGTTTTTACATGCTTGTTTTTCATAACAGCCTCTAGGTGATGATATATGAGTACTACCATCGACAAGTAGGTACTTCAACTCATTGCCAGTTTCTCATTATCCAGAACTTGGATAAGAATCCTTCGCATACCAGCAAAATACCGACTCGTACGAATCTCTATTCGGCAAAATTGCACTATCCATTCAATAATTTTAGTATTTTTAAAAATTAAAAAAAAACGAATTTTTTTTTTTATTTTACTAAATCTATGATTTTTATTTAAAACAATGTTGTAACTAATTTGTAATTTTTATTTCTAGTTTAATAAACTATTAAAGAAAAAGCAAATTTTAAATTTTAAATAAAAATAACTTAAAAAATTCGTTTAAATGAAATATTCAACGATTAAAGTTTTTATTAATTAAATATAAATTGTTACTTTTAAGTAAGAGTTAATTACTAAAAGTGTAATTTCAAAATTAAATCTTCTTACTTTTTTTATATTTTTCTTCCGGAATGATGTTATTTTTTATTTATTTTCAATGAAAATTAGTTTTCGTTTTTTAGTTTTTGATTTTATTTATAAAACAAAATATTCTTCTAAACACTTTTCACTATAAAAAATGAAACAAGAAATAATTATAATTTAAACTTTTCTCTAATATAAATAAAATAATTTCAAAAATATATATAAAAAATTTTAAATATATTTTTCCAAAATTTCTAAACCGTGTAAATTTTAAATTAAAACATTTATACTAATATAGAGTTTTAATATATAATATATAAAATATACACAAGTATTACTGTGATTAAGAGTATCTGAGTTGCGAACTTTCGTACCTATTGAAATTAAAAAATTTTATATAAATCTTAAATATTATGATAGTAAAATGATCTAGCAATTAATATTTTACAAAAATTACGTAATTATTTAACGTGTTACTGCGATATTTCAAAATGGCTGCGATTGAATCAAAAATACTCGCGTTATAATGAGACATTTATATTCAAATTTCTGAAATAAGAAATTTATAATTGGTCTAATTAATAATATATATTGCACAATACAGTATTCAGTGTCCCTGGTTGGCTGTAAAAATAAATTTCGAGTTACGAACTTTTTCAATTTACGAACAAAACTTACGAGCGCATTATATTTGCAAGAACACAAACATTATACTGATCGAAAATAATTTTAAATTCAAAAAGAAAATTACTTTATTCTTGGCAATTTTGAGAAAATATTTTTCTATAAAAAAAATCTTATTTAAGGGATTAAATTCTGGTGATTTATTAAATTTTAATTTTATAAAATAATTATATTAGTTACCGAATAGAAAAATCTTAGACTGAAAACTTTCAAAAATTTCATGCATTATTTTTGTTTTAAAATATTATTAATTAATTTAAAATCTATTTTTAAAGAAAATGTTATTGATAATCCTTCTATATGATGTAAATTTTGTATCGGAATACTTTTGCAGCATTAATTTATATTTATAAACATATAAATTCAGAAAAAAAAAAAGAAGAAGAAAATGCGTTTAATAAATAAACTTCTCTTATAAAATTCAATTAGGATAAGTGAATAATGCTTGCAGAATTCCAAATCTCTAAAGAATTCTAAAAAGAAATAAGAGTTATTCTGTTTAAAATTCTATGCAACATAGAGAAGATATCAATTTTTTTTTTCTTTACATATACATAGAATAATAATTTGTAAAATTATAATAAGAACTAAAATACTTTATAAAAAAATAATATAATAATAAAAATAATATATATTTTTCTTTTCTAGTCAAAATATGATGAATATCGTGCAGTAAATCAACAAAAATGGAAAAATCTTTTGTAGATATGCTAGAATTTTGAAATATTGCTCTCGCACGTCACAAAAGCAACACAACTTTTAATATATAAGAGGCAATGAAGGTGACCTACTGTAATTGTTCTTATATTTTGTTATAAATTTTATAGCATGTAACATTAATTTTACAGATAATAATTGCCTATATTCTTAATTTAATTTATGTTACTTAAGCTTAAATAAATAAATCTTTCAGAGAGAAAGAGAAACAGAAATAAGGGGAAAAATATATTCTGTATTATTGATCTAATCATAAAGATTTTAATGGCTTCTGTTATAAATTTTCTAATGGAAATTTAAATTATGTACATGGAAAAAGTTTTTCTATTGATCTATTGCTCTCTCTACATATATGTTTATCAATTATTTAGTTTAACTGAATGATAAACATTTAATGTGGACTTTCTGAATGATATTTATATAGATTATATATATCGCTATAATGTAAATCTTAGAGAGACATTATTGCTTAATTGGAATGCTAGATTTTCAAAAAGTGGGGTAATAATAATTTAATTAAATGTTTACATAAAACTTTTAATCTAATTAGAATGTTAATCACAAGGAATTTTTCTTAATGACTTATTTTAAATATCGCTTCGGTATAGAAATTTAAATCATAAGCTAGCAACTGAAAGGAATTTTATTTATTTACTTTCGTAAATTTGTTTCGTTTAGTTTATTTTATTCTAGAGAAAGTCTTTAAGATATGTTTTATATATTACAACAGCTTGAACATTTTTTTAAATATAAATATATGGTATATTTAAACATATCAAACATTTAATCTACAGAAATTATTTCTTAATATAAAGCATGGCGCCTGAGTAACACGAATTAAGTAGCCTAAAAATTTATTTTATAGATAAGTTATAAATACCATTAAGATTATTTATAAGAAATGGATAAAGTAATATTTTCTTAAACTTATTTTTAAACAGTAATGAAATAATAAAACACGTAAAATAAATTTTTTTAAATTTTATTCGTAAATGTAATAATGCTTTATTATTTTAGAAATTACCTTGAAAGTCTTATAAATAATTTTATAGAAACAAATGTTTGAATTAAAATTTATATATATTTATCAAATGCATGTTGTAGAAAAATCATTCGATACATTTACAAAAAATACATATAAAAATTGCAAAGAAATTTTTCCTGTAGATGAAAGACAGACAAGTCTTCAGTCATATTTCATAAAGAAGAGTAAGTTGGACAACTGCCAGTTATATATATTTTGCATACTTAGTTTTTGAGCATGGATAAAAATAGCTATTAAATAAAAAAAATAAGCTTGATTGAAGACGAAATTTTTTGTTATATTTGGCGAATGTGTAGTTTGTTTACTTTTAAATGACAAATGGAATAAATATACTAAATCACTACTATAAAATTGATGTTTGATAACCTGTTAAATTTATATAAATGATTTTTTAGCTATTATCATCATACAGAAATAATCCTGAAATCATTATTTATCAATCGAAAGTGATAAAACTGTATTGGAATGCCTATTTATGATCTTTATAAGAGAAAATTGGCTTGCTGTACGTCCGGGGCTAGAGTGGTTCTATTCAGAATTCCAAGCATACATCATACTGTCTTCGGTTAAACAGTGATAGAATATCAATGACCCAAAATCTCTTATTATTGCAGACTTTTAACCTCATATGGCACAATCATGCGTGCCAACATATGTTTTTTTTTCTTTTCATATTAATTCTAAAAAAATCTTATTAATATTTTTTATTTTTAAACAGTAACGTTTATCCATAAATATTTCTTCTCGTGAAACAAAAGAAAGAAATACTATTATATAAATGTATCAAAAGAGTATCCATTTTCTTATACTTCTTTCTCCAAAAAAGGAATCAGATGATAAAAAAATTACTTATCTTAATTAAAAGGAATCAGAAGTATGTTGACTTATCTTAACAGAAATAAATGTATCAAAAGAGTATCCATTTTCTTATACTTCTCTCTCCAAAAAAGGAATCAGATGATAAAAAATTACTTATCTTAATTAAAAGGAATCAGAAGTATGTTGACTTATCTTAACAGAAAAGTAACTATCTACACGATGAAAAATCAACTGAGGAAAATAAGAATTTCCCAAATGGTTATGTTAGACCACAAACCAACTTTACTACTCTTATTTATATACGTTGCACAAACACATATATGGTTATAGTATATTAAATAAATAATTATTTAATTTTAATCACAAAATTACTATATTATTTTTTTTTCATTTTATTTATTAAAAAGATACTTTCTGTTTAGAATTCTGCAACGTGCGAAAAACACGCATGTAAACTTTACATTTTAAATAATTCCTCATCAGGATACCAGTAAGTTTTCGTGATGCAATTGAATTTCCTCATTCTATGCTTCAACTCGAAAGAACCGAAAAAAAGAGAAAAAGAAAGAGAAAGGGAAAAAAAGAGAGAAAAAACGAATTTAAATGACGTTTCGAAACACTTTTGAGCAAATTTTTCCTTCCAACTAGGTAAGAAAAAAATAAAATAACAAATTGGTTCCAAAGAAAGGGTGTTCAACCATTGACTCCTGGTAAAAGATCACCACTATTGCCTAACAAGCAAATAATTTACACCAACCTATTATCGTAAATTATATTGGGAAGGAAGTAGTGGTCTAAAACCCACCCAGTAGCTGCAGTATTTGACAAGTAGTCCACTTATCACTATTAGCTACAGCATTGAACATGCCACTCATGTAATATCAATTAAACACTGATTACTCGATGTGTCTCACTGTCACGTGTGACATAGTTCTTTACCATTATCATCCAACGATTCGTAAATCAAGTAGATTAAAACACCATCTCCATCTCTTTCGCTTTCATTAACATAGCAGCTTATTTTTCTTATTATCCTATCATTTTTACTATATGTATGCTTTTATCTTAATTGAATAACATTGGTGCAGTAATTTATGCCAAGACGCAAGGGATGGCTCCATAATTAAATTCATATATTTTAATTTTCTATAGATTACGATTGATTGCCTTTAATTGTCGTCACACTCCACAGATGGAAGCACGGTTCAAATAGATGTTTAAAAAAATAGGAGGTGCAAATGAGAAAGGAGACTAAAAAACAGAAAAGAAAGACAAGAAAAGAAATCCAATTTACTCAAATCACCTACCTAATTACAGCAGGTGCTTCGTCTCTGATGTTCACACTCCCCACTTGTGTTATCAATAGAAGTGAAGGTGTAATTTTGAACTCTGCTTTTCAAATAGCAAAAGAAAAAGATGTCAGGTGTAATCTCCAACAAGGTTGTCCTCACATTAGAAACTTGGCTTGAGAAGTGATTAGAGTAACTTAAGAGAATTTTACTAATACCACTCTTATGACATCTTAGAAATTTTAATAGATTTAATACATTGTTATTTAATCGATAAATATGTTAAATCTTTATTTAAAAGATATATAATTATTATTTTTTATTCTATTAAAGTATTCATCTTCTATATCACCACTAAGAACTAATTAATTATTCAATTAAATTATCTTATTCAATATATTATATAGGATATAATAAATTTTTAAGTTATTACTATTTTTCTATATTTAGTTCTAGTTCTAATTGAATTATTTATAAACTTTAATAAGAATTTTAAATAATAATAAAAAAAATATTATCTTTCGTAAATATTATTAAAGTTAAGAATTGATTCTTTTTTACAAGTTTTAAGTTGAAAACATAACACGTACAGTAATAATATTAAAAGAAAATTGAAGAGCTTTGATTACGTAAAAACAAAATTAAAAATACAAATGCTTTTCATCTTGTATTTTAAATTACCGATAAAAATAAAAAAATCTTAAGCAAACAAAAATTCCAGAAAATTTTTTATAACGTCTTAAATAATTAAAATTTTAGAATTTATTACTCATGCTTCAAATATTTCACTTTTTTTCGTGGAAATATTCATAAATACTTTATTATTATTTGTTAGTTCCATTTATTAAGTGTTTATTGGTTGAGTTTTTACATCGTTTTCGTGAATAAAAAATCTATTTAAATCTATTAATAAAAATATATTTAATACCATCTTAGGAAGTCAGAGAGCTCTTTGTTATGGCTGTCATCATTGTCTTCTCTTGAGAGACCAACATTTCTAATAAATACTCATCAAAATTAATGACATAGTTCAAGGCAAAATTTAAATTAAAATGTTGATATATTACTGATAAGTCTTTGGAAAAGTTAATTACTTAAATCTTAAAATCGGAATATTATCACTTAAAAATATTAATTATTTTGAAATATTGATAAAAATTTATTTAAAATGTTCAAAGTTTTAATCATCTCGAAATTAAATACATGTATAAATATTTTTATCTTTTGTCTGATATGAAATTTAATGAGATAAAATAAGTAAGTAAAATTTATTGTAAATAATATGAAGTTCGTAACAAACAAATAAAAAGTAATATAGAAAAATTTGTTCTAGTACATATTATTTTGATAATGTTACATAAGCCAAACAAAAATAATTTCTGTTATATAAATTTATTCCGCTTTTAAACCTAGCATATTGGAAAACTTTTTCGAATCTAGGCGAAGAAAACCGATTGTGGACTAGTGATTGTAATTTAATTATTTCATTACGGGTGTTCAAAGCTACATCTCTTTCTTAAAGAACTATATTATCCGAAAATGTACGGACGAAATTTTTCCAAATCCGGAAACCAAACACATCTAAAGGCTGAATGATTGCTGTCGTTTTTTTCAGAATGGTTGAAAATTAAAAATTCCTTGTCTTGGGGAATTAACTGCTGTAGTTTGCTTGGGCAGTGTCCTGTCCATGAGTCAAGTAGAAGTATGCTTGTACGGCCAGTATTCGGTAAATACACTTCGCTGAACCAAGTTTTGAAATATTCAGACAAGTTTCCCAGATTTTGAGGCTTGAATTAAAATATTAATTGGACGGAAAAGATTTACTTGTACTCTTGGACCAAATATTCCAGTAAATTCCTTCAAAACCATCTACAGTGGTGTAAGAAGACGTCCGCTTGCTGAAATCATAGGCATTATGGTGTAACTGTGTCATAGAAGAGAGTGATTGAACTGTTGCTTCAACTCGTTTCACTCCTAATTTTGCCAATGTTCGACCAGAATGTATTTCAAAATTGAAGCCACTATCATCTGCATTATAAACATCTTCAAGTCCAATAACTGGGATGACAGACCGTACGTTTGAAACAAACGATTCTGCGATATGTTGAACATTTTCCATATCTGCAGCGTACCATGTGTCCTGAATGTTATCTTGCGAAAAACAATTTTGTGCTTATTCTTAAATTTCCAAATCCACTATTTACATGCCCTGAAATCGGGAAAGTCCACCTGGGGAAGTCCTGCCTCCAAGGCCCATAATCTTAAATTGATGTCATGAACAATAGATCTTCTATTGCAAGCTTCTTCAAACTTGTAAAATACATATTCCTCAATAAATGCAACTTTATCTATGTTTGTGCCACCTTTTTCTAAACTCGCTTCCCATCTATATAGCTGCTGAAAGGATTTAACCTTGCGATAATGGCTCTGTACACTAAAGTACGACGTGCCTTCTTTCCACCTTTCCAAAACTCCAGCTTTTCTCTTATAATTAAAGTCGACCTTCCCATCTTCGTCATAAACAATGCATTCTTTAAGCTGAAAACTATCTTCAGCATCAGCATCATCACTATCTATAACCTACTCCTAATATATTCTGAAACTTGTTCACGTAATTGTGATGAATCGGCAAAATCCAGCACGTAATCATGTTCAAATATGATGTCATCAAAGGTTTGTTCTGAACATTCTGTAGAATCTGACGAATTTCATCATGTACTTCGATTTCAAGAGTGTTATAGGTGTCTGTGTTGAAGTTTCAATTTGGAACGATGTCGCTAACATATTTATAACATTTGCAACATTAAACGACGTCATTTTTATAAACACTCCTTACCAAGGATTAGGTAAAATATTACCTAATCCTTGCTCCTTACCACCTATGCTTTTGCAAGATCGAACATTCTAGCCTGTTCTAGAATGTCGCGTGATGCCGTTCGAAAAATGGCGTCGCCAGTGCGCCAAAAGAAAATTAAAAACTCCAGCTTTTCTCTTATAATTAAAGTCGACCTTTCCATCTTCGTCATCAACAATGCATTCTTTAAGCTGAAAACTATCTTCAGCATCAGCATCATGTTTTAGCAGCCACCATTTTTAAATGGATGAATGTACAGGGCTGAATTAATCTTATGAATTTTATAAAAATCAGCCACATAGTTCAAAAGTTACTAAGAAGAAACCTCTAAACTTTGAATATACACCACCTTTAAAAGGTTAAAAATTAAGCGTTAATTGATGTGTCATCGAGATCATCTTCAACGAATTGATCTTACTGCCAAATTTCATAAAAATCCATTAATTAATTTAGAAAATATTGAGTATCTCAGAACTTCACGAGAAACTGTTCGCCATTTTTAAATGACTGGAGCCAGAGAGTTAAATGATACTTTAATGACAGACTATCACTACCAAATTTCATGAAAATCTACTAATTAGTTCAAGAGTTATTAGTGGAAGGAACAAAAGACAAGACATATAGAATGGTAACCTTATAAATCTCACTTTTTCGGAAAAATCAACTAAAAATTCAGCAATAAAATTTTATTATATACATACATATATTAGCATTGTTACTTTATCTGATTTTTCTTGAAATATAAAAATCATACATATACAATATTACACTAAAGATAATTAACATATGCATATTTATTTCAAATAAAGTTGAAGTACAAGTACAGTTTACACTTCAAAGCATTTATATCTTATTAAATTATTACAATTTAATAATTATTACGATTTAATAATTTGCGAAATTTTCAAGTACAAGTTCAAATTTAACAGAATAATAATTAATTTAATTATTTAACTTATTCAATTCAATTATTACGTGAATTATAAAATACAATTCTTAATATATTCAACGGTGGATATTTAAATCAATTAAATTTTTTATTTTTTATTGGAATTTAATTTATTTATGTAAATTGTTTACATATCATAAAAAATTCATTGATTTTAATTATTAAATTAGTTACACATATTATACGCATAATCATCATGTTTGTAGAGTTTTAGATATAGACCAAACATGAAATATTTCATGTCATAGTTTACAATTATTTGTTAATAAATTTGAATATTTTAGTTGTACAGTTAACACACTGTAGCGACATTTAAATGTTTAAAGCATTTGAATTTATTGATAATGTTTATTTTCTTCGCGTGTAAATATTTTTCAGTTTACACGTATGATGTGTTCAGGTCAAACATCATAGAAAATATATTTTTCCATTTTATTTCGTTATTTATTTACATATATACAAGAAATATTTTAAAAATATATAAATAAGTGAGTCTTTTTTGTTATTTTATAGTAATTTTATCGATATTCTATTTTTAAATAAGATAATTGTTTAAAACAGTTTTTTGTTTTCTAAATACTGACATAGTCTACTATTTTATTATGTTTATTATCTTATAATAAAATTATTTAGAATTTTTTTCTTTTAAAAAAATAACAAAAAGAGAAAAATGTTTGCAAATAAAAAACAACCTAAAAAATTGTCTCAAATTACCTTCCTAACTGAATAATAAACTTCAGGTGAATGATAATTTTTAGAAAGAAAGAAAAAAGTTTTAACAGATTAAAAAGTTGAACCAAATTCAAAATTTCTATTCAGACAGATGGATGTTTTGTCACCCAGTAGATGTCTGCAATTCAAAATAGCCCTTCTATTTCAAAACAGTTTATCTAGGTTTTTATTCATAAGAAAATCAGAATAAAAGTTTTTCTTTCTTTCTTACTTTCTTTATCCTCATACCAAAAGAAAAAAATGAGAGAAAAATATGAGAAGTACTTTTTATATAAATATATATATTCCCTCTTTCACAATATCATTACTACTAAGTCAGCAATCCCTATATTTCCATGAGTTGGCATCTCAAAACGGATATAACGAAGCAAAAATCAAACAATGATCAATGGCATCTGAACAATGACAGCAGAGTGTAATTTTTAACCATTGATAAATGTTACTTTAACGTTGCATCGCGAGTATGTAATGAAAACATCTTTTACTCTTTACGAATTTCAAAACATAAAAAAAAAAAAAAATTTAAATAATAACTATTTTAATTTTATGTGACGTAAACTATTCCGAAAGCTGGCAACACTAAAATTACTGGTAACCAATTAATAACACTTTCGTAATTATTATTCATTATTTTTGAAATTTCTTTATTAAATTCTATTATGAAATTAATTATCTGTAAGCAATTAACTGAATTGCGCTTTTCGTTATTTTGTAATAAATGTTATGATGTTAATCAAATTAAAATTTAAACAAAGTGAAAATTACTGGAATGTTTAAAAAAAAGAAAAAACATTGAGTTGATATTTTTAATAAAATTAATCAACTATTTTCTTAATCGCTTACCATTACTTAGAATAAGATTATTAAGCTTAGGATAAGCTGCGTGACCATTAATTCCATTAATGAATTAGCTTCTAATTTAATTAACTTCTCTATGTTTTCTTTCTTATTGAAACTATCGCCATCTAGGAGTGTCGTTAGTATTATATAATTTTATCGTTTGGAAATTTCTATTAATTACAGATATCGTTCCTAGATGGCGATAACAGATAAATTGAAATTTTACTATAGACGAATGTACTGTAATATAAATATTAAATAATTAAAATAATAATTAAAAATTAATTTGTTTTTCTAGAATTAATTAAAAAACCATTCTTAAATAAATTATTATTTTTGAATTAAATAATAAAAGGTAATTAAATACAAAATTTAAAAATTTAATTGGATTTCGCCATCTCTTGAGAATAAAATGAAATGTTATACTTGATTCTGTAACATAAATCAAGCAGTAAATTCATGATGAAAATCTAAGTCGAAAGCGTAGGAAAAAAGATTGCATTAATGGCCCCATTTTCGAGAAAATTGGGAATTTTTAAATGTGACGTCACTTCCGTTTTTCTACAATGATGAGCCGACCGTCATTAATTTGATTTATAAATAAACACAATTAACTAATTACTGTAGTTGATAGAAATCTATTTATTATTATTATTTTTAATAATAATAAATAAGTTTGTATCTATTTATTTTATTTTTTGCAATCTTCAAAAATTTCGAATTTTTCTTTTATTCTGTTTGACAGATTAATTTCAAACTAAAAAGATATTTAAAAAAATACATTATCGATTTTTAACTGAAGTTGGGAAATTTTGAAATTCTTCAACAAAAAAAATTTTTTTGATAACATATGGTCCACGACATTGAATTTTATATGAAAAAAAGCTAAATACATAAAGAAAAAAAATCTATTTTGTAACAATAAAAATTGGCTGATAAATTTTCGACTTAATCAAAATAGTTCGGAATTTTTTTTGTTTATTTATTAAATTTTATCGTAATTTATACTTATTAGTAAATATAGTAATCTCTAAATTATTCTATCTTAAAAAAATTTTAATTCTAATTTTAAAATTATAAATACCTTATATAAAAAAAATAAAAATGATATATAAAGAGTTCATTTATAAATCATTTTATTATTATTATTATTATTATTATAAAATACTGTATATATATTTTGTAATATTATTATCGTATAATTTTTATTTATTATAATTTTATAATTATTTAATTTCGTAATTAATTTATTCAGTACTTATCTTATGTTTAACCCGTTTACATACAATCAACTGTAACATGGTAAAAAAACGGAAGTGTCGTCATATTTAATTAATTAAAAAATTCCATTCTTCTTCAAAATGAGGTTAGTAATGCAAATTTTTTCTCTCTACACTTTCACTTAGAATTTCTTTCCAGATCCACTGACTGATTTATGCTATGAGTTATGGAAACATTCTGTAATTATACGGTAATTATAAATTGTTATTGATAATTACATATATTTATTATTTTTATTATAAATATAC